>VZTF01007181.1:2374081-2475249 GCA_013397755.1 Cnemophilus loriae | reverse complement strand
AGGGCCGGCGGGGGGATCGTCCCGGCGCTGCCAGGGCCGGGGGTACCGCCCTCCCTAGGAGCCGGGCCCGGGGAGGCTCGGCCGCCGGGCGAGGCAGAACAAAAGAGGGAGGGGACCACCGCAGCACAGCGTGCCCCTGCCGCCGCCCCCCGCAGCGGGCAGGGGCAGCGCAGCCCCGGCGGGGCAGGGGCGGTGGGCGGGGGGGAGGCACAGGGTGCGGAGAAATGGAGGTGGGCGAGCGCGGGCATGGGGGGAAGCGTGGAAAATCAAAGAGCGCCATGATGCCAGCACCAACACCTCTGCGCGCTATTAATACATCAGGCGTGGTGGGAATCAGAAGTCAAAGAGTTAATCATAATCATCCTCTTCCTATCGGTGCCTGTCTCCCGCTAGATGCTTTTGTACCCGAGCAGAGCTACAATAGGGTGTGCTTTCCATGCAAGAAAGAAAGGATCTGGGTCCTTTGATACAGTATATGCTTTCCCTTAAGGCACTGGGTCTGGGGATACAGGGGCTGGGATAAAGAACAGGCAGAGCTGGCGGATAGGGGTGTGGTGGTGGAAATCGCACCCGGAGCTTTCTCACACGGCAGAGATTTTCCCTAGCACCGGTGTTGGTCTCCAGGTTGTTGCTTGTTTTCCTCTTGGGGGGCTGGATCAGTGAGTGGTGGGGTCACTGCTGCTGTGGCACCTGAGGTAGAGATGAGCGGGGAAGCGGGGAGAGCTCCAAGATTCCTTGGGTTCGTTGAGCTTTCCCTGGAAAACTGGCACGCTGTTACGCGGGGCGAGTTTCGGTAGCTGAAGGAGCGGGCTGCCTGGTGGGTGTGGCACCTTCCTGAGCAAACCTGGTGCTTAACGGCGTTAGTGGAGCCAGTGCTACAAAGCTTGTAAGCTCCTCGAGGTTTTCTCCATGTACAATAAAAGCATCCTTCAGGCAAAATATTTGATCAGGAGGGGAACAACCTCCCTCTGAAAGCTGAGTTTTATGATACCAAGGCGCTGCATTTATAGAGGCTTCCACTATCAACAGGCAGCAGTGCCTGGTGGCACTGAACCTGGGTGCTGCAGTGGCTTTTTGGGTGATGGCTCCTCTTGCCTTGTTCCTCAATGCGCTGTGTGACTTACAGTTACTCAGGGCATGTCTGGGTTGAGGGAGGCCCCGGTTACCCTCTGGGTCAGTGTCAGGTGCTTTGTGCATGGCTCAGTCTTCATTTGAAGCTGGAGTGTAACAGGTCCCCACCCATAGCTAGTTCTCTGCTCTCCAGTTTGGAGTAGAATGAGAAACTGGAAGAATTATGAGTCTTTGCCTTAGAATCAACAGTTCCTTTTAATTTCATAACTTCTCACAAAATTTCTTCTCTGTGCTGGGGAGAGGATTGCTGTGAAAAAGAAAGCCCAAACCTCAGCCTTTTCTCTTTGAAATAGGATGTTCTGAAGCTTCTATAAATGAATATTCATTAACATTACTGTTGAGTTTTGTGACCAAATCAAAGGCATAAATTAACATTAGTGAAGTTGGCAGGCATCAGGGCTGGACTGCTTTTTCTTTTTACACTTCTGGCCCTTCTCCTCCAGCAAAAGCAAATCAGGCACTTTGTGTAAGACCTTGTACACACTGCCTGTCTCCCAAGAACCCCCAGGATCTATCTGTGTGTATCTTCTGAAGCCACATTCCAGTGTGGTGGATTAGATGTTTCATCCTGCCACTAAGGAAAAACTTGTAGCTTCAAGTCTTCTGGGCTATAAGGAAATGGGATAGCTCTGTAGAAGTATGCAACAACAGCGATGATGAAATCATATAAAAATGTCATTTGTTACTGTTCTTAACATTTCCCCCCACTCACACTCCTGCTTTTTGGAGCTACAACAGCTCCCGGATTCATTGGAGAAGTGAGAAACTAATTTCTGACAGTGTCCTGGGTGCTGATACTTTGCAGTGGATTTTCCTGTACTGAGCCTGTGTTCCTTGCATGGGGCCAGGAACTGTCCTGAGTGCACAAGAACAACATCCAGCCACAGGCACTGCCAGCAGTCAGTACCTGGCCAAAAGTTCCCTCTGGGATCAGGTCTGCAGCATCAGGAACTATGAAGGAAGCAGCTGGTTTCACCTCTGATCAGTGTGGAAGCAGATACCACTCTCGGGAAGACAGCACTGTGGTATCCTTTCTGGGTTACTGCTCTTGGTGCACGTGGGCGTAACTTCCTCCTTGTGCTTAGTCTGACCATGCCTCACCTCCTGACTCCTTCAGACAGCAGGGCCTGACTGATACCCCCTGCACCTCTTTCCCCAAAGCACCTTTATTCCTGCTTTCCCTTCTCCCACTGCTCGTGGTGAAGACAGTGTTGCACACAGCCCCCTTTGGCACCGAGCATCTCCCTACTCTCATTTACCAATCTGCACGGTTTTTTTCATTTCATCTGCCTTTTTTTCCTTTCCATTTCAGCGTGTTAAAATTCATGCTTCTTGCATTTTATCTCATTTGTTGCTCTCCTGCTGCCCATTATGCATCCCATGCAGCATCCTGGCTTGCTGTTGTTAGTGGAGCACCAGCACTGTGCCACTACCAGGTGCCATTCAATTGTGAGTCAGACTGGAGAAACTGGGCCCTTTTGTGTAACTACTGTGAGTGGGGAAGGACCTCTGCATTTGAAGCACCAGACCAGTCTGGTGATGTGTAATAGAAATGCAATGAACCAGTACGTGTAAGCACTTCAGTCACGCCCTCTGCACTGTGCTGAAGTCCTTGGCAGGTGGGTCTCAAAACACGGGTTCAGGAGTGTTAGCTGGGGATGGAGCAGGGTGTGCATAATGTAAGGCTGGCCAAGAGTGCAGGAGCACATTTCTCAGCCTGTGTAGTGTGGACAGCCACCACATCCATTGCCGAGGTGTTTTTCTGCATGAGGTGGCAATCTTTTGTGCTTCAGTTGTGCAGGATGTTCTCATGCAGACCAGATTTTCCAGGATATACCCTCTAGCCCATTGCTTTTAACATTGCTATTATACTCCTCTTGTGCTGCATATTACAGGAAATCAGTGGAGATGATGACACAGAAATACCTGTTACAAATTATTTTGGCTTCTGTGTTTTGGTAGTGGTCAGCAATTTTCAAGCAAGGCCTGAGCTTGGATGAACTCAAAATTGTAGCACGGTTTAAAAAAGGCATGTGGCATGTAAAAAGCCTGTGACAGGATGTGTTTGTTCCAGCAGCAACTGCACCCATTAAAACATAATCTGTGTGAGCTCAGTGAAGAGGAGGTGTGAACACAATTCTACTGAGCAAAGGCAGAATAGCGAGTCACCAAAGCAAATGCAAGGAGGCATTTGGGAGACGAAAATGGTGCCCAAATGCCTTGGAAAAAAAAAGGGAATCATCTTTCTGGGTGTGGTCCAAGGGTTGGCATATGCATGGGGAAAGGCACTGCTGGTCCTGAGCTGACAGACTGTAAGGCACAGGGAGACAGAGAGCTCAAAAATTTGGTGTTGCAGGGGAAGGATCTCACTACTGAGCATAATGAGAAAAGAGAAGATCTGGCACAACATGAGAAAAAAAGGCAAATGCAGAAAAATGGAGAGACCGAAGAAATTCAGAGGAGTGGGCACAAAGAATAATTTTACTTGTTACCTTTAGAGTTGGTATGAAGAGAGATGAGAAGTAAGTAGGCTTCAGTTGAAGATGGCAGAATATTTTGAGAGAGAAAAAATACATTCATCTAGATTTCTGCTGTGTGACACGCTGGTTCAGGATGGAAACTTTCTATTTGGTCCGAACAAAGTGCTGGGGTAATGTGTGGTGTTCTGGTGTGAGACAACAGCAGTGTGAGAGCTGCCAGCCAATTGATTTTGGACACCAGGGGGCCATGTCCTACAGATACAGGATATGGTGAGTACCTGGAGTGGTGGACCGAAGTCGTTGTCTAGGTTTGGATCTATTCCGTATCTCCCCATGCCATGCTTTTTTATCACCCACCTTTGTTTAACAGTATGAAGCTACACTCAGATTGCTGTGTCACTTGCCAGAAGTGTTTGAAAAGCCTACTGAGTGCTGGGCATGGGAACACTTCCTCATGTTACTGTTTTGCTGTTGGTGCAAGATTTTGGCTGATTTAGACAGCACTTTTTGTCCTGTTGTAAAACACCAAGGCCTGGGACTTCTGGATGCCTTCTTACTCCTGAACATTTGCTTAATCCTCAAAATTACACGTTCCAATGTGCGTCTCCTTAACAGACTTGTCCCCTCTCAGTTCACTCAGCTGTCAATGAAGATATGTGAATTCACATTGTGTAGTGGACTGGAGTTCAGCCTGGCAGCTCTGGAGATGTTTTAACTGCTTCAGTGTAAGTTTTTGGACTTCCAACACCATTTCCATGATTCTGTGACACATCTTTTCCTTTCTTTTTTCTATAGGAGAAAAAGTGGCCACCTTTTCATATGTCAGTTCCATGTGGTGACTTAAATTACATTTAGAGTAGGTCCTTCTGGGGACGTTTCTATGGAGACTGAAACCTTTGGCAGAGGGACAGAAAGAAGATTTTGAGTCAGTGATTCCTTTAACTGCCATAGCAAGTTCATCAGTCAGTGCCCTCAGCAGGGCATCAGTGTTTTCAGCATCATAGCTGGTGCCACCACAGGGAACTGAGCTGTGCTTTGCTGGAAGCTGGGCAGGTTTGGAAAGGAGACAGTGGCTGTCTGGGAAGACATCTGGTGCAGCGAGGTGCTTGTCTGAGTCTTCTTGCAAGTGCTGAGAGCAACCACTGGCAATGAACCACTTTCCTGATGAGAGATCAGTATCTGTTGTCTGCTTTGCTGCCATTTCTTTCAGAATCAAGAATTATTTGAGTGGTAAAAGCGTAAAACTTCCATTTTCCTTTGAAGGAGCCAGGAGAGGCCACTGGCTTGTGAAGCACTTGGGAGTTAGTTGAGATAAACTTGAGTTTTGTACATATGGGAGAGATAAATGCTTTTGTATGTATGAGAAAGAAGGAATAGAGATGAGCAGCAAAATAATTTGCAGGTTTCTAATCTTGCTACATGTACAGATGATGGCTTTGTCCCCTGAAGCAGAGATACTTTGGGATTATGCTTGCTCATCACAAGACAAAAGTTTTCATCTGTAGTGCATGTCCTAATGAGATTTAAGGTGTAAGGTATTGTTTATGAATAATAAATGTTCTTGCTGACTTCAATGAAGTCTACACTCAGTGTAAAATCTGCTGTGTGTAATAGTGAGGACCCAAGTAGGTGCAGGTGGCTGGCTAAAGGAGTAGGCAGTGCTCAGAGCAAAGAGGCTGTGGAAGGGGAACCAGGGCTTGATACCGTGTGAGGTGAGGCAGCAAGCATCACAACTTGCTCTCATTGGCAGAAGAAGTAGGTATGTGAGGCAAAATGACAGCACAAAGTGTCTGAGTGTGAATACACATGGAATCCACTGCATTTAGTTGATCATGAATTATCATTGCTAACATCGTATTAAAGGCATTTTCTACTATTCTGTTTCCCTTGCATCCACCTCCTCTGTCAGAGAAGGGATTCCATATGGTCTTAGTTGGATTTTGATTGTGAGTGGTGCCGGGACAGATATGTCCCAGTAACCTGATGCAGGTTTCTGACTAGAACTTAGATAAAACACATTTTCTGTTCAGTGGCACAGAGAAGCCAGCCATGCTGTAAAAGACTGTTATTTTCTTCCCAAGTTTAAGCTTTCCTATGAATGGCTTGCTGGGATTTTGAGATCCCCTCTAATTGACATAACCTGTGTGTAACCCAAGGGATGGATATAGCAACATACGATGCAATGGTTTCAACCCTCCAGCCCCTACTTAAATGAAACCCCTGCTGATACCAATGAATATTGTCATCAATAAGATGTTTGTTGTGCTTCCCTTCTAAAGAGCAAAGCAAAGATGACATTTAGAGTGAAAAAATCCCCATGGAGTTGGTAGCTGTAGGAGTAGCCCCTTTAGAGTGGGTGATTAAGCAATGAAACTGCCAGCTGAATAGGAAGCCAGGTCTCGAAAGGGGAAACAAAAGAACATCAGATCTTTTAAATGAATAAAGATGAATGAATACATTGGCTACAGACCAAGATACAACATTATTACAATCAGCATAATCCTTCCTAAATTAATTGCCATATAGTAGAGTTCATCTGTTAAGAAAAGAACCTTAAAAGCAGGATTCTCCATTAGTGGCCTGTCGGAAATGATGCCTCAAGGATGGAGTGTTTTACAAGGAATTCCCAGAGTTGATTCAGGGTTCACCCTAGCTAAAAGCCACTTCCTATGGAGCATAATCTAGATGTGAAATTCAAAAGGAGGGATACCGCTGATTAAAAGCAGATCTTCTATAAGCAGACAGTACTTCATGAAATCTCATTTACAGCTCTTTGATCCTTATGAAAGGATTTTAAGCAAACATTCCTCTTGGGAAGGATATCTTTCTTCTTTTGCCATTAAGTTTAAAAATGTTCCTTATTTGTAAGTACTTTGCTAAAAGTGAGGTAATTTAACTGTATTGTATCACAGCTGGGTCTGAATTTGACCAGCTCTGACAAAAGACAACCAAATATATCCATGCACACACAAAAAGTAAATCTCTTGTATATTGTGGGAAATAAGTCTGCAAGAAGGAATGAATGGAAGCACAGAGGAGCTTCGAGTGTCTCCTTCCAGTGTTTGCCAATGGGTCTTCAGCCTTTGAGAAACGGCTTCCTTGCAAACAGTCTTCTTGTGGAGATTGAGATAATCAAGGAGAACACAAATATCAGCCTGTGTTTCTTGTACCTTCCCTCTAAACTGAATTCTGTGTCTTTTGTAACTCTCAGTGGACTTTTTAAAGCCTTAGTAACAAAGAATTCTGCCTTTCAAATGCTAAAAAAGTAATGTCTTGGCTGCAAGTGTGATAACATTGCTTAATGCCTTTTTATGTCTATTGCATTTGATCTGATGTCTTTTAAACCACATGCCTTTATAGGCAGAGAACTGAAACAGGTGGATTTGGAATTTAAACTGTTTTCAAATGGCTATTTAGCATAAAATCCTTAGTCATCTTCAGTGCTCTTGACTAATCTGGGTTTTAGAGAAAACAGCCATTGTTGTTCTGGAGATGTAAGGACAATGTTATATTCTAGTAAGTCCTTACAATTACACAGAGGGTGAAATCACTGCTGAGTATTTCCTCATCCTCTAGGCCTGGAAAATCTGGGTTTGAGTGTTGCAAAGACTTTTTTGGTTGGCAAAATCTTCAGTGCAGCAATTGTAAAGGTCCAAACCAAGAATTAAGCAGCACAGCACCTAGACTTGTATGCTGGGTATGGTATCTGAATTTAATTGCATATAAATTGTAAAGCAAACTGTAAATAGTTAAAAAATATATGGTTTACTTGATTTAGAGATGAAGATGTAATAGGTAGACATTCCATTTGTGGAAGAAAAGCAAGAATGTAATAGCATATTTTGGAAATGCAGTCTGGACAGATGCTGCTATTTGATGAAAACACTACTCTTGGAATGTCTTGGAATCTCTTTATATGTCTAGAATATGTAATGGCAAATTTTTTTTTTTTTTTCAACTCCATCTTGTATCACAGAGGTGTGGTTTTGTCTGAAAGGTTCCTGCAGGTGCAGTGCATAGATGTCGATGCTGTAGAGAAGTGTGTGGTTTCTATAACTTGCGCTGCATTGTATTTTGACATGCTGCACCAATTTGAAATAATGTTTAGTAAATCTTATGGCAGTTCTATTTTTTCTGTTACAATGTTTTTTAGTAGTCCCAAGAAGCAGATTTGAGAACTGCATGTCTAAAAACTATTTGAATTTTGTTGTGTATTTTTAGATACCTCTAGCTCTGAGGGGAGTGGGTGAATGGAAAAAGGCTAATTTTAAATTTCTTTGCAACTGTTCCTGCTCTAACATTTGGTTTGTAATTTCGAATAATCCAGAGCAAAGCAATTTTCCACCCAAGGGAATTTGGTTTCACTTGTACTTGCGCGGAGCCTGGTGCAGGGTTGGGGACCATGGCAGGGCTCAGGCTCGTGGTCTGAAGGTTGGTCAGATGCTGCTTCTCTGTGCTGGCATTTTGCCATTGGTGTGCATGAAAATGTGGACACATTTCACAAGAGCTGAGCCAAGCTGATTCAAACCCCAGCAAAACAGGCAGTTTGTACAAAGTGTGCCAGTCACCGGCTTACAGATGTTTCGTGTTGCTCTTGCTGTAGTGGAAACAATAGTTGTGAGGGAGCGACAGCCACCGCCTCCAGTCTAAGCAGCCGGCCCCTCCTCCTGCAGCAAACGAGCTGAGTTTGTGGCATCTCCTTCTGCTGCCATGAAAATTGCTGTCATGTCACAGACTAAGCTCTGCAGCTTTGCTGCCAGGTTAAGCAGGAGAAGCTAGACTGTGATTAGGAAAAGATCCCTAGGGAAGCAGTGTGGAGGGTTTGAATGTGAAGGTCTGGGAGTAGTAGGAATGGCTGTATCATACTCAGCAGTGGGCTGAGCTGGGAGGTGCCAGAGCTCCTGTAAAATGGAGCTGCAGGGGAGGCAGCAAATATGCATCGTGGCTGAGCTGATGCTGTGTCATGGCCAGGCACAGAAATCAGAAGCAAACAGCGCTGCAGCAATGCAGTTGCATCATTGCAATAGTGATGGGCGGAGAAGAAACACCTTGGCTCCCACACCCTGCAGTGACCGTGGAACATAGATTTACAGTGTGCTTTCTGCATCTCCCATGTCGGTGAGAGCAGGGTTTTTACCTTGTGCATCTTGGCACCTCATGAACTGTTCAATGTAATACTCCCTCTCTGTTTCGCCATATTCCCGCTGTCTGTCCTTGGCAGCCTGGAGGGACGAGAGGGTCCCGGCAGCTTCCTTTGGCTTGCACTGGGAAGAGGTGGGCTGGCAGCTTCTTGTGCCAGGCAATGCACTGAGGGCTTGGTATGGAGCCCTTGGAGCTCAGCAGGCAGGGCACCAGTGCCTGAGACACCTGTCAGCTGAACAGAAAAGTGGCAGCCTGCCTGATATCATGCCCCTGGTAAACAATAAATGGCCCCTGATCACACACAGCCTTCTGCATGGCTGAGGAGGCTAACCTACTTCACAGAGCCTGTGTGTGCCCAGATTTCTGCCCAGGATTTCACTGCAGCTAGTACCAGTGACCTAAACCAGTGCAGGATCACCCGGGCTCCAGTGGCTGTCTCTGAAGCCTGTGCTTAGGCTGTAGAAGGGAATGAATACTCTATGTGGACCAACTACTTGTATGAAGTTTTGTTTCATGAAGAATACAACAAATTTCTTGTCAATATTAAACTATGCCTCCTTTCTAGCAATTTGTTTTTGTGTAATTTTTCTAGCCTGTTCATGGAAGTGCATCTCTGTGGTCTGTGTACACAGGCATTGGGTACTGCAGCTTTGGCTAAGGACAAGCCAGCCCGGGTCTGGAGCAGGGTGTTTGAGGCAGTGCAGGTTTGCTTGGGCACAGTGTGCTGCTGAGGTGTCCACAGGGCACCCAAACCTCACCTGGGCTGCTTGTGCCCATCGACACCATCTGTCTCAAGGTGCTCTGCTTTGCAGCAATCTGTAATGGGTCCTACACTTGACAGATCATGCTGGTTGGGAGATGTTCCAGCAAAACTCTTTTTCTTCTGAATTTGCTGATTTGCTGGAATGGAAACGTGTTAGAGATGTTTCCACATCTTTCAGATCCTGAGGAAAGCTGGGCAAGGCTCCACAGCACTGTCCCCAGTGGCTTGGCAGTCTACCTGGGGGTGTGTGGTTTTTTGGCAGCCTAGTCTTCCATGACTTCCTATACCAGTTGGGCGAACCTTAGCCTCAGATGCAGGGCTGCTCTTGCAACAATTCTGAATTGTTTGTATTTTCTTCTGAGGTGTAAAGAATTAAAATTTTGAAAATCTCTGTGAAATGCAGATTTTATTCTCCACCAGAATTTCTTACACCCTCCAGAATTCTGAACAAGGTGACACTTTGTAGCTGAATGTTCAGTAATCCTTTATAGACTGAGGCTTAATTTAATGGCTGGCTCCATAACTGAGTGCTTTCTTAAGACTGCATTTGTATGTTTTTTAGATTAGCTTATTCTAATACCTAATTTTGTTACTTACATATGTGTGTCTATATGTAAAAACATATAAAATCCTTATGTCTACAGTTATTTTTCTGGAGCTGCGCTTCAGCTTTTAGTCTGTCTTATTTTCCTTGCCTGTTACATTTGTTTGTACTTATTATGCATCTTCTCCTGTTTTAAAAGAAATAAAATGTAGAACTTCTTGATGAGGGTGCAGATTTTTTGACTCGTTAGCAATGACAGATGCAGTGCTCTGGGAACATTGCCTGCCTGTATCGGTAGGCTTGTGCCTCTTGTAATTGGACAGTATTAATGTTTAGGAAGGCAATTGAATGAGCTTAAAAAGAGCTCACAAGATGGTGGTCCCTGCAGGTCAGCAGGCAGTGTAGTAAATCATCATAGTGAGGAGGTGCAACTGCCAGCACGTGGCAGAACAACTTATTACTGTTCTGGCTGCTGATTCACAAGTCCTGCTGCAATTACAAGTGACAGTAGAGAGGCTGGGGAGAAAACAGGGAGCCTGCTCTGGCAAATTCCAGATGGAGGACTTGCATTCATCTCCATTCTCTAATGAGAGGGTAACAATGTCTGAGGCAGGTCCTGGGGACATATGTCATCATAGTTCTGTGCCTTGGTTCCCCCCCAGGGTCATGTCGCTGCTGCAGCACATGGAGAAAAACCTCAGACCTGCTATGTACATCCTCTTTTGTTGTGCACTGTATTTAAAATGTCTTTTCCCCCTCTTCTTTCTCCCTTAAAAGTGTCTCTCTGCCTTTTTCCTTTTTCGAGAATGATACAGAAGGCTATAAAGGCTTTGAACCTGCGAAATTGTTTAAGTACAAGCTAAAAAGTAAATGCGTAGTGTGTAACAGAAGTTACATTGTAACACCCGTAGCTCTGCCTTAGCGCTTTTTAATGAATAAATTTTTAGAAATTTATTGGGTTTTGTTGTCCTGGTTTTATAGATTAAGAATGTATCAACTTGTTTATTTTCTAAACTGGGAACTCAGGACATTCATAGTTTATGTGCCTGAGTCACCCTGTAATGAAACCAGGAATTGAATCTGGACTGAGGAGTATAAAACATGGACAAACTGGAGATTTTGAGTTATTGTCTGGTGAGTCAAGGAAATAATTTATAATAAATGGCTATTTTTATGTATGAATGGGAAAAAAGGGTTCTGACTGCTTTAAGCGTTTTCCAGCATTCACACTCACTTAGCAAAATTCTTTCCAAAAGTGTTATGTACTTGTGATGGTTTAACCCCAGCTGGCAACTCGGCTCCACACAACTGCTTGCTGAATTCTCCCCCAACCCACCTCACTGTGGGATGGGGAGAGAACTGGAAGGGTAAAAGTGAAAAAACTCGTGGGTTGAGATGAAAACAATTTGGTAATGGAAATAGAATAATCGTAATAATAGTAATGATAATAATGTGGTTGGTAGGAAAATAAAAAAGAGAGATTAATAAAACCAAAGAAGGACAAGTGATGCACAATGCAATAGCTCACCACCCACCTATTGAGGCCCAGCCAGTCCCCAAGCAGTGCTCCCCCTGTCAACCTCCCTCTGAGTTTTGTTGCTGAGCATGATGCCATATGGCATGGAATATCCCTTGGGTCAGTTGGGGTCAGCTGTCCCAGCTATCCCCCCTCCCAGTTCCGTGTGCTCACCCAGCTTCTTTCCTGGTGATGAGCAGAAAAGACATTCACTCTCTAAGCCCTGCTCAGCAATAGCTAAAACATCCTTGTGTTATCAGCACTGTTTCCAGCACAAATCCAAAACAGCCCCATACAAGTTGCTGTGAGGAAGATTACCTACCCCAGCTAAAGCCGCAAGAGCACTGAAGTTACGGACTTGACCTGCCTTTGGGTAGGTGGTAGGGTGCTGGCATTTCCAGTATGACTTCTTCAATGAAAGACTTTAAATACTGGTTCTTGGGAATACGCACTGGTAAAATTTGCTTTCTATAAAATGTAGTTTTTGAGAACAGAATGTAACCATTTGAATAGAGAAAAATATAAGCAGACAATTGTGAACAGTAACCCTTGCAGACTTGATATTTTGAACAGTCCTTCTAAGGAAAAAAATGTTTGCTTCCTGGCACTTTAGAAAATACCGGGAGATAGTGGCTCTCTGTGCTGTTTGTATGATATGTCAGGTGAACCAAACTCTGGAGGCTGCCTCCTGTTCTCATTCATGCACTGAGTGAGATATGGCATGTGCAGTCTCAGCACAGAGTGCCCCCAATTCATTAACAGCCTTTGACCTGCAGAAATCACAAACTGATTACAATTAATTCTTCATGCCCACTAGAAACTCTGTGTTCAGCTGTGGGTCTGTAACACGGTACAGGAGACAGGAGCTGTGGGCCGCGTCCCTCGGCTGCTGCGTGGGAGCGGCCTAGATGTCCCTGCTGAGCTGATGTTGTTAAAGGAGCTTCCCTGGTCAGGAATTTCTACATAGCGGGGCTAAGCAGCCTCTTATGACCTTGTCCCTTCCCATTCCAAGCTTTGTTACTTTTCCAGAGGTGCCAAGAGTGCCGGGTGAGCTCAGCTTGGCCATTGCTGTGTTGGGCACTTTCTTCTGGGGGCTTCTGTTTCCCTTTTGGCCTTTGTGCAATGAGGTGGTAAAAGGGGGATGTAGTGGCATTTGAAGTGTTCCTGTGTCCAGGGATTTCTGCTTTGGGCAGAACGAACTGGGATGACGATGAGGTCTTGTGTTCCAAAAGTCAGAAATAAACAGTCAGTGAAACTTTCCTCTCCACTGTCTGTGTACCTTCATGAACCCACCTTTATATAGAGTAGTGTTTGATATTATTGGCTTTCTTTATAATATGAGCATATTTGTTATCATAAATACATTACTATGTTTATTTATTTTGACCAACCCACATTTGTTCCTTTTTTTTCCTCCAGAGTGACCGACTGCTCATTAAAGGTGGAAGAATTATCAATGATGACCACTCCTTCTATGCAGACCTGTACCTTGAAGATGGACTTATAAAGTTGGTTTTATAAAATATTGCTTTTTTTGCATGCGTGTTAGCATAGACTACGGTGATTTCTTGATAGTGCTGACCTGAAGTCTTTTGTGGACAGAATCTCAGTTACCTCTAAACGTGAGGCTGTAGTTGAGGAGTGTTTAATTAGTAAATTCTGCCCTTTTATCTTCACTAAGATTAGATAAATAGAAAACTTCTTTGCTGTAAATTGAAGATGTTTGCTTTTCAAACAGTTCAATCGTAGTTTCTTCCGAAATAGTTGAGGCAAGTAGGCTCTCTCAAGAAAAGAAGTAATGGTAAGGACAATGGAAATCTTTTGAGTCCACGATTGGCAGAAGGCTCTCTACAGCTTTTTTCCGCATAGACAGTGCAATCGCAGCCATGCTCTTAAGGATTGTAGGGCACAGAAATCTGAAATATGCCCCATGTAGCATGGTGCACATGAGGACCTGCTGCTTCTCAGTTGCCTGTTGGTTAATGCTGGAGCAAAGCACGTTCTGTTCCTACGATGTTGTTATGCATTGTTCACGTGTCCCTTTTCTTGATTACAAAAGGTAAATGATCTTAAATTGTTGCACAATTAGAAAGTCTTGATTTGTCAGGCTATAAAATACAGGAACTGGGAAAGTATCTGTTAGGTGAAAAACTTGAAATATGTGTTACTGATAGCCTGGGAAACTGTGGCAAAGATGTCCATGTGCTCTGCTGGTCCTACCTTGGCTTATTGGAGATGAGGGTCTCTAAGGTTTGCAAAGTTATGTAGTGTGTATGAGCACTCTGATGTACACAAGGATCAAAGCCTTTTTCATGATCGCTAAACATTTTCACTCATGACCTAAGAAGCCTGGTCTCCAGAGGCTACAATTTGATGCACAGAAATATAATTATGGTTGTCTGGTAAATAATTAATTGCCTGCTTGTTTTCAGAGCTCCTTAAGAATATACCATCAGATTAAAAGTCCGATTCTTTATATATCTATGACTACTTATTTTATTATGATTCAGGTTATTACAACAGAAAAAAATCTGAACACTTTCATCCATGGACTATGCATTTTTCTTTTTAATACTTCATTCTGCCTTTCCATTTGTAGTGTTACTTGCATTGCAGAAGTGGCAAAAGTGGAGAGGACACAAAATTTTGAACATGTATCTATTTTTAATAGCAACAGTTAACCAAGTTGTGCTCTCTTTGGTGGGTATTTTTGTTGCATTTTTCTGTGTTTTTGTTAGTTCAGATGCAAATCTCCTAGTAACACTTGCAAGCATCAGAACCGTTTAAACATCTAAATGCATGAGATGCCGAGAGCCTGCAACTGCTGTGAATTTTTGGCTTTGATTCCAGAAATGCAATGGTAGTTAGTTGGCAGTTAGCAATGCCAAGCTTTCACCTGCCCTTGTTAAGTATATAGACTCCCTTTGAAATCTGTGTGTGGATCCATACCTCCAGGAAGTATCTCAGCTGCCCAAGCTATCTAGGATTAATAGTGAACAGACAGGCAAGATCTAAATTTTTAAGATGCATTTATCTTTGCCCAAGAAGGCAAGTTCTCTATTTAGCACCCTGAGTTGTGCCTGGCTCCCTAGATTTAGATGACCCAAGATTTTTCTTTGTAAACTGTGCAAGAAGTCCTGCTCTGAAATAATTTGTGAGGGCAGCCAGCTGTGAGATGGGGTTGTGTCCTTACTGTGTTCAGATGATAAATTTTGCAACCTAAGTAAGCTCTGGGTTTGTTTGTTTTCTCTTAGTTTCTTCAGCTGGAACTGCCCATTGTGTCTGAATATTTAACATCATTGTTAAATGTGGCTCAAGATTGTTTGGAGCTGGACCTTGAAACTCAGTCATCCACATTTCAGTTGATGCTCCACCTTTCCAGCTGTAGATCCTGCTGATAATACAGAATTCTAATACAGAATGGAGCAGACACCAAACCATTCAGTCCAGAATAGGCAATAGACTCCTGGTTTTGCTGGATGTAGAAGATCTGGGTTATTTTTCTCACTCTGAAATGAAAACTGATTGGAAAAAAGAGGGTTGGATTTCTCTTGCAGCCTAGTGAAATGATTTGGGTCTGTTAATGCTTTTAATGCAGATCGTTCTGCAGAGAGGAAAGCAGATGTAGCCTTGAGTGTGTTCGAAGATCAGCTGTAGTTTGGAGGATGGTAGATGCTTCTTCCTGCCAATCAGTGCTCAAACTGGCTCCCTAGGTACAAGGAGTAGCAGTGCATGTGGATTTTTCCTACCTGAAACTTAAGCCCTTCACACTCACATGGCAGCTGAGAGGCAGTTCTCCAGTATCTAAATAGTATTTTAAATATTTGATAATTTAAATTGCCTTTGGCATATATATAATATATTTTGCCTAAACCTCTCCTGCCTCTGTTATTGTATGAGGAAGTGAGCCCTGTGCTAAGTGACAGGTCATGGTCTGGTGCTTGCTATACTCTGCTCCCTCCCTGCCAAGGGGAAGGGTTGGGTCTCTCTGGGCTGGAGGAATGAACAGGTGGAAGGGTGAGTGACTCGGGACACGGTCTCCAGAGCTGGGCAAGTGATGAGTCAAGTCAGGGGGAACCTCAGATGCCTAAAAGAGGTCTGGGCTTGATAACCGCAGAAGCACCACCACGGAGTTCTGGGGGAGGTTTTCCTTGGATGAAGCTTAGGAAGAGCTGAAGCCTGCTGCTTCTGTTGTGCTTTAATCAGCTCGTGTACAGCAGAATTTATTAACTTGTTCAACTGAAAATGGCAGACAGCATCAGCTTTCTGTGGGGTCTGACTTTTGTGGTTGCTGACATGAAGAAACCAGCTCAGTCATTTGTACACTATCTAGAATTCAGTTATCTGCACTGTTGTATTTTTACACCCACTAGTAACTGAACCCCATTTTTACTCACATACACTTTGCATTAATGAGTGAGCAATTCAGGAATCCTGTCACATTATCTCCTACTCTCTGTTCTACTTAGTCAGGATAAAAATAACCTTGAGCACCAATGAAGATCAGACTTCTCCCAGCCTTAATCTTGATGCCAGGACAAGAGATGAGACAGATTTCTGACAGGTAGTAGTGCAGCATCATCCACAAAGCCTGTTTTGTCCCACGTCACTTCAACATGGATGATTTCAGCTGAATAAGATGTTATTCAACCATACACTGAAAATAATGAGCATTGAGTCATCAAAAAACTTCAGTATATAGTTAGCACACTTTCACTTCATTAGGACATGTGTCTTCTTGAAGAGGAAACTGGTAGATACTGATTGTGGAAGAAAAAAATTAATTGCTTTAATACTTTTGTGTAGGTTTTCATTAATATTATTCTCAGAAGGTGTGTTAGTCCTTGGAGTGCAGTTATTCCTTGGCCATATTCAAAGGAGATGGGTCATAGTGAATTTTTTTCCCAGTTCAATTTCTTAGCCACATAAATACTCTACAAAGGTGAAGGGTTGTTCTGATTAAAATCTTGGGGGTAGATTTGACTAACGAAAATTAGTGCAACACCATTACTATATGTGGGGCTACTTAACTTTATGCAGGCATTGGATCTGCTCATGAGTGCAATGCCTTATGATATGCCTTTGTGAGGCACATTTTAACACAGAGGAGCTGCTTGCAACTTTTGTTTGTGCAATTGGATGTGCCGGGCAGCTGCTGGCTTTTGCACCCAGGTTGGTTCCCCGTTTGCCAGGGTGTTGTTCACACTGTGCAGCTGCACACAGGTTATGACAGGCTGCCAGTGCTGCACGTGTTGATGACTGTTAGGTGCCAGATGTGAAGGTGCCAGCTCTCATGAGTAAGCCCTCCTGGATTTGGTCACTGCTGGGCGGCTGTGACCCCATACCAGGATGCCAGCGGGGAGTTTGCCGATGGAATGCTGTGCTTCCCTCCAGCCAGAGCCCAAGGCACCAGGGGGGACAAGCTGCTGGAGGTGACATTTTCGCATAGCATATGAAACAAATTCTTGACCTCTTAGGGCTGTTTATTAACTCTGTCCATTTGGCTAAATTCCAGTGTGAATAATTATCCCTGTTTTTTCATTTTCCCTGCTGGTTTTAATGAACAGTTATATTCACTTCTGGTTCTACCTTGTCGCAGTTGGCTGTTAATCAGTCGCTGTGTTTTGAACTGTAGGTAGGAGTTGCATTTTAATATGGGGAAGCAGATCCAGCAGCTCAGATGTCTGAAGTATTTATTTAGCTGTGGATAAATGTTATTTTATCCAGATCAAAGAAAATTAAGACAAGGACTCTGTGTCTGTAATATGAGATAAACTAAGTGAACTTTAACTACCTTACAGTTACCTCTAAGCCCAAATATATTGTGGTGTAACAATGCAGAGACATGGTTTCCACACAGACCCATACCTCTCCCTGTTTGGCACCATGCAAAGTAGACAATAAAAATGTAGTGTGGCTTTAAAAGTTAAAGTTTAATTTATTTGTAGTTGAGTCCATGAATAATAGAAGTATTTTGATCATAAGTATCTGGAGTTTGATACTGGCATGGGGGACAGATTAATATTTTTAATAGTGAAAAAAAAAAAATCCTGCTTTGAAGACCTGAAGGGGAAAAGATGGAAACAGCTAATTATAATTTTTCCACACAGTTATGCAGAATGTTTCACTAACTTTTAACTTCTAAAGGAGGATGAAGAATATGGGACATGGTAGATTAAACGTGTTTAGGTCTCTTAGATATGTATTTCTGTTACTTTAGTTATTTAGATTTCTTTTTAAGGATAAATTTGCATTGCTTGATGACAGAGTAATTATAAAATTTTCTGATATGCCTTTTGCTTCTGCCATATATTTACAATTCCAGCTTGCTCCCATATTTGATCTATGTTTTCTTATTTTTATTTAAGAACTTAATATACAAAATGGGAGCCCCCAAGAGAGCATTAAGTGTACATAATTCAAATTGTTTAAAGATAGGAATCATATAAAAAAATAATCAGTTTTTAATGCTGATGCATTACGGTTGCTTTATTGGCCACTAGAGCCATGCAAAGCAAACAGAGCTCAGCGAGGCAGCTCTCCTCTGCTTTGTTCTGCTGTGCTAGGCAGGATAGTGGGAGCGGGTGCTTGAGCTCCACCTTTCCTTTGGGGACCCACCTCCTTCTGTATGGGCCCCGGGTCCCTCTCCCCTACACGCCTCAAATAGCTTTGTCCTCTGTGCTTGTTCAAATAAAGTAATACTGGCTTTCCTTGCTGTCCAGGCAAATAGGAGAGAATCTGATTGTCCCTGGAGGAGTCAAGACCATAGAGGCTAATGGGCGCATGGTTATTCCTGGGGGAATAGATGTCAACACTTACCTACAAAAGCCCTACCAAGGGATGACTGCTGTTGATGACTTCTATCAAGGCACAAAAGCAGCGCTAGCAGGGGGCACCACCATGATCAGTGAGTACTAGCAGTGCTATCTCTTCCCACGCCAGGCTGAAGTCTGTGTAGCATGTGTGGGGATAGCTACTAGAGGCTTCATTCTGATTTTCTGAGATCTTCTGCAATGAATCTTCAAATTTCTGGGCACTGTGTTTGAGATCCATTCATCACTGTTACATAGAGTTGGCCTGAAAACGAACCTACCCTCAAAAAGAAATAGCAATATGGGGAATTGTCTCTTGGATTTTCCTCTGAAATACTGAACAAGCACTGAGGAATAATGTACATACTCTTGGGATTTTTGGAAAGCAGTGTGGGTAGCGCTGTATGGCACAGAAAATCTGACAAAGATCTGCTGTTCCCACCTAGTGCCATTTCAAGGGCTTTGGAAATAACAAGATGCTTGTTTATGAACTTGGCTTTGGCAGCAGGAATTGAGGAAGTCCTTAGCAGAGACGTCCTGGAGGAACATCTTTGTTGGTGAAAGGAAGAAGTGTTTCTAGTTGTTAAAGACCCTTCTACTGTCTACAGATGGTGGGATGAGATTTATCTCTTTCCTTCTGGTGGTGACTTGACTTTGGTTAGATGTTGTGAGGCAGTTGTTCAGGTGCCATAAATTGTCTTAGCTTCCTTGTGGAGAGGAGCTTCCCAGTGGAGTTTTACTCCCACTGAATTGGAATGTGGCTTTTTTTTCGTGTTATCTGTTACCCATGTTCAGCAGCCGGTATCAGCTGAAAGACTCTTTGGCCATAGGCACAAAATGCACTGATGTTCATTCCTTTTGTTAATAGTTTTTTCAGCCTGTGTTCTTCAGTTGAGTATTCCTGTGCAGAGTTAGGCTTGCAAATGCCACTGGTGAGCCCATCTTGCTTTGTTTTCATACTAACTTTTGACCTAGCCCTGCAGAGAGAAGTACCTATGCATAAGTAGTCATGCCTTTATGTCAGTAGATGGTGTGGCATCATGAGAGGCAGAAAGTCTTGAGACAGGGGAGAGGCAGGGCATTCAATGTACTGTGTAGTGTGACTGAGTGTTTGTGCTCAGTGTCACCCCCGTTCAAACCTTTGGCTGCATTCCCAGTTTTGGCTGCTGAGAAAACATTGAACATCTGCACTGATGTATTGGTAGGGCAGAGTGGGCCAGTTCAGTGACTATGAGGCACTGGTTAATTATTGTACTCACTGTGAAATACATAGAAATGGACACATCAGACGAGAAATACAGCTAAGTCCAGAACCTATGGTCTCTTACAACGCAGTAAAGGGAAAGACAAATGTTTCCTAAACTGTGAGGTGTTAGGCTCCCCCTTTGTGTGTCTATTGATGCTGCACCAAGCAGGTTGCCAGACTCACCTTTAGTATAGACTGTTCACAAAGTCTGCTGCACCTGAGGCAGCAGGACCTGGCTGACACCCCAAAGTTACAGTCAGCACACAGACTGCCTGCAGGGCTGCTGTTTTGGCTGAGATGCTGGAAGACTGCTCACTTTGGGGGAATCTGAACAGTGGGCATACTGTCCTGCTAACAGACACTCAATCTCTTTTTCAGTTGACCATGTGCTTCCAGAACCTGGATCAAGTTTACTGACCTCCTTTGAGAAGTGGCATGAGGCAGCTGATACCAAATCCTGTTGTGATTACGCTCTCCATGTGGACATCACCAGCTGGTACGATGGGATTCGAGAAGAGCTGGAAGTACTGGTGCAAGACAAAGGTTAGTGAGTGAAATGTAGTAGTATTTTTTGGTTTTATTGAAATACCATATGGAGGTAAAATTTGGAAGCATTTTAATGAATGCATAGGCACTGGCTATGCTGGCCAAGGTTCTTCACTACCTTGAACTTATATTTTCACTTGCTGCTGTGTAAAATGGACCTAAAACTTTGTGCATATATATGACTTTGTCCAATAGAGGCATGGAAGATTAAGATGCATACTTTGTTGTATACAAATGTATCACTTTATCCTTGCTTGTATGTGTGGAAGTAGGCACAGACATTGCATAGGTAGGTTTATTTTGAAGGTAAAACTCAGAGATCAGCATTTAGGATAATCAACCCAGTCACTTTAGATCCTCTATTTAATGAATGAAGAAAATGAAACATTTCAAGATAGCAGTTCAGGTTTTAACTAGACTGAAATCTTCGATTCAGCTGCCTCAAATTAAATCCAAATATGAAGAGCACATGAGTCTGTGAAAATGTCACTAAAGGCTAGATCTCATTTCTCAGCAATGACTTGGGATAATTTACTTGGTGAGACTCGATTTTTTAAATAAAACGTGCCAGTATTTTTAAAACAGGTTCCCGTTATTAGAAAAAAGAGATGCTAAAGTTAGGTACCTAATATTGAAAAAATGCCCTGATTTTCTCAAGTGCTTCTCTCTGATGTCTTTCCCTGAAGTTACTAGGAGATGCTTTGTTTCAACACTTGCAAAAAAAAGGTCACTTATTTAGGAATCTAAGACACTTATAGGGGTTTGACTGCGTTCAATTAACAGGCCTACTATCATGTGAGATGCTATAGGTTACCCTACCTGGACTCCACCTACCACTTCAGAACAGCACAGATGAAACCTCTCCTAAATGCATTTCCACACATGCAGGCTCAGCGTGGCAGTCTCATATGTGGAGGGCATCTTGGTGGCACCAGATACCTCTGTGTGGGCAGTGGGATCTAGCCTTCAGAAGATCCTGGCTTAGATCTTGTTCCTTAAAATTGTGCCTAACAGCACGTATTTTCTTTCCGGAATCATATATTTTCACATATCTTTCACTTTATACTATCCTTGAAAATGTATGGATATTAATTAGGGAATATTTTCTGAAATGGTATGCGGTTTCCACGGGCAGATCAGAATGACTCTTCTGTTGGGAAACCTAAGTGATATGTGTATGCAGCATCCTTTGTAATGTGTAGTGCTAGTGATGACTTCGATGTGAAAGGTTCTCTTTATGGAGAAAGGTACTATCAAAGTAGAAAAAAAAAGCAAAATGCTGTTTTTGAGTGAACAGTTGTTTGCTGAGACACCATGGAGGTGCAGTCACCTGGGGGAATTTATTCCATGTCACAGGATGCTAGCAGTACATGTGCTGTATAACCAGATTTTAGGCAACAAAACACTTCCACCAGCAAGACTGCACATTAGGGAAACTGCAGCTGGTCTTACATAGGTCTCTAGCACAGGTGATTTTTACAAGGTGATGACATCTGTCAACACAGATTCTGCCAAATCTGTGCTGTTTTCCTGCTATCAGCATTAACATGAATCTGCTGCTGTGCATTAGCTGACTGTACTCTCAGACAGGTATACTGTGCCCTGTTGCAAAGGTTGGATATTATTTTCCAGAGCTCCTGGATCACAGATGGCTTAGGACTCCCAAATTTGCCTGAGTGTTTACATTAAAAGCCTGATGCAGACAGTTAGGTTAATAGTTTTCTCCAACTATTGAAATGTGAGTTTTCTACGTAAATCTGACCTGCCTCTGAGTCATCAGGGGAAGCAGAAATCTGTTCATTGGTTCCTGAACTGAGATGTGTGATGGAGCCTTGGTGGCCTCTTCAGTGGCAAGAGCATTAGGAGGTCACCTGTGTTCTCATGTCTATCTCAGGCAGGCAGTGTGAGTTACTGTCACGTGTTAGGAGACACAAGGCAAGGGTGAGTATGAATGCACAAGCACAATAGGAAATAATTCAGCATGGCAAGGGCTTTCAAATTAACGGGTAATATTTCCTGATAATTGGAAACATTTGAGCCAGCTGGTGCAAATAGACTTGATGTCAGTGGAGTGACCCTGGTTTTCATCAGCTGGGAATCTGGATTGAATTGGTTCTCCGCTGATTGTGGGTGAGATAGCTGAGTGACAGGGCTCAGCTCATTGTGTTTCAGTGCTACATGTGCCTAATGCAATCAGCATGAGTAATAGGGGAACTCACAGAGTGGCTGTTGAGGTACCTTGTCATGAGGTATAATTGAACAATTAATCAGTTTTAAATCAATACAAAGCTAATTTAAGGAGACACAGGCTTTGGAAGGGCCTGGAGATTTTGTAGAGCCAAATATTGATTATAAACACTCAGGCTTGTAGCATTTCAGCAGCTATTTTGGGATTGGGCTTCTTCAGTATATGCAAAGCAGCAAGAGCCTGAAATTTCTGACAGGGGCCTCACTGGTTCCTTTGACTTTGTCACTGTTCAAAAAAACCTGTAGACCTGCCTAAAATTTGGAGAGGATTCTGTTGAGTACCCCTAGTGTGAGAGCAAGTAGGACATTAACAAAAATGTAGTGTGTAACAGATGTTAAGCATTAAGGTCAATAGGCCATGGACCAGGGCTTTTGAAAAGCTGCATAATTCCAATGAGTAGGTCAAGGAACCAGGCCAGGAAAGGAGTCTAATCTTGGATACCTGTATATGTAAATTTGTGTTATTTATCTTGGTATCTGGTATAGGTGCTCTCTTTGCAAGGCAGGATTGTTCACACCATCTCTCCTGTTAGCTGTAAAGGCAGCCCCTGGAATGCTCTTCTACTCTGTGTGTATCTGCTGGTAGCTGAGGGTGTGAACATGTGTTTACGTGGGAGAACTCTGCTTCTGCACTGTGCTAAGGAGCAGGCTCAAGATCCTATGGCAGGATCCCTGCTGGGATCCCTTCTACTCCCATTAATTTCAGGGAAAACATTAATCAGAGTGAGAGCAAAACCCAGTCATTTTATCAAGGTCAGAAAAAGGCCTAAGAAGATACAAAGGCAATAAAAGAGAAAGAATGAAAATACACATTACTTGGGTCAGTGTATGTCTTCCAACCACAGTACCTGGAGAAAGCTGCCTTACCTCCTGCAGGACTGTGATTAAATGAATTACCTTTGGCTAGAGCCTAGTGGATGAGGGAGAGCAATAGGTAACCCAGATCTTGGCTCACTGAGAAATGTGTACAAGAGGGTTCAGTCCCGTGCCATCACTGAGGCCAGTCGGCATGGGTTGGACCAGGCCTAAGACATCCTCATTGCTCTGTGTGTGCATGGGCACCCCCACAGAAAGGTGGCTGCTGGGTGCAGCTGACATCTGACACGTGGGTGGGTTTGTGGGGAGCAAACTGAGCCTTTCCCTAAGGCAGGTGGGATGGATGTGCTGGGTGCTGCTGTGAGCACTCAGAGGGAGACGGGGCTGAGGGCATGAGGCTGCAAGCACTGGCCCCAGGGAAGGCCCAGTCAAGCTTACCTTTTAAAATAAGAAAATACTGAGTACTTTGAAACTGTGATGAGGAATAGATGGAGGGATTACAATTAGTAAAGGCTATATGTGTTTTCGGAGAACTTGATAAATAGGAAAATAGGAAGAAAGGATGGGCTTACAGGCTGGCAGGGTTCCACCTTTCAGGCTGGATTTGCTCGGTGTGGAAGCCAGCAAGGAGGGGCCAGCTCCTGCTCCAGCTCCTGCTCCAGCTGCTGCAGCTCTCTGAGCTGCCTGGACTTAGCAGGAAGACGTAATACCAGAGATCATTTCAACGTTTTATCCTGCATGTATCCTGGGGTATTTTAGTGCTGTAATTGTGAATAAACTACTTCTATGTGTGTGTGTGTGTGAGCAGTCATACTCTCTGCCTGAGGATGTATTTGCTCATTCTAGACTCATGAAGGAGTTATATCTTCATCAGAGAGCCTTATTCATTTTGTGTAGACAACATGAGTAACATGAACAGATCTCTTTATTCTTGCCCCAGGAAGCACAGTTTTCGTCACAGCCATTTTGAAATGCAGCATACACAGCTTAGATAGCTTAGAGTTTACTTTTTTTTTAAAGCTAGAAAACCACAATATTGGTCCCTGGACCAAACTGGGGATCTTGTCAGTAGACTAAAGAGTAAGGCAAATATATACATTAATATGAATTCATATGTACAGAGATTATGAACAGAAGACATTTGTAATTCTCATTCTGTAAGAATACAAAGCTATGTAAATAACCAAATCTTTGAAATAAATAGCAACACTTTTAGGGATTTGAATACAGGGGGTTCTTGACAACTGACACTCAACACTAGCATTTCTTACAGATTTCTGAAATTCGAAACTGTCATCTTTCTTGGTTTTTTATGACTGCTGGCATTAATCCTTCCATCTTTGGAAGGCAAAAGGAGAGATGTGGTGAGCTGCCTATAGAACTGGTTTCAGGCTTTGTTTCCACTCCTTCCCAGTGTCTATCATCAGCTAAGCTGGGCAATTTGGAGTGTAAGGTCATGAAAAAGCAAGTCTGTATGCACATTCAGATATGCAGTTCCTACGTCTTCTCAGCACTTTGGGGGAACCTAACCAGAAGTTTTATCTACCAAAAAGCACAGTTTAGAGCAAGCTGAAATGTTTTCCTGATTAGCTAAGGAAACCTAAAAAGAAAAACAGTGGTTCACAGAACCTTACACCAGGTTTTTTAAACTTTACAAACTTTACATGCTTGCTTTAGCCACCATTGCTTGTCTGTGATTTGGCTACAGGCAATCCTGTTTGCAGTGGTGGCTGGGTTACTCCAGGAATGAACACAGGCTACTCATAGCATCCAAAAAATTCCCCCAGAGAAGAGGGCATCCAGGCTTCTAGTCCTAGCAGCTGTAATGCAGCTGTGAAGCCATTCTTGATTTTTGGCAATCACTGGTGAAAAGTCTAGTCCAGACATACTCTATTACTTATTTTTCCTGAAGTTTTTGTTCAAATACAATTTAAGAATACACTTACATGGCAACACCTTTGAATTTTGTCTTGGAACAGGTGTGAACTCTTTTCAAGTCTACATGGCGTACAAAGATCTCTACCAAATGTCCGACAGCCAGGTATTGCTCTGAATGCTTTTCATTGCTGTGATCTGTCCTCTTTTTTCTCATTTCCCAACACTTGAGGAGTTGCTGAGGTTGAATCCCAGAGAAACATTCTCACTGGCCAGATTGGCACTGGGAGAAATGAGCAGTGGTGGTCTACTCTCTGGAGGGCCAGTGCTGAGCTGTGTGGAACACCTGCATATGTTTCTTCAAGTGTATGACATTCACCCTCTGTAGAGATCTTCTGGTGTCTCCCAACATTGCAGCCACTCAGCTCTGCTCAGGATTTCACTCATTTTATTTTGCAGTAGTCTTTTGAGAACTCTAGGTCGGAGAGAGAGGAAAGGATGAAGCACTCGAGGCAATTGCAGTTCTGAGGTTTCAAGAGTTCAGTTGCTGTGAGCAGCTAAAAGGAGCTGCTCTTTGGGGGAGGTGGCCTTTTCTCATTAGGGCTGGAGATAACAGTGAGCTTGTTTGTCCAGAGCTCATTACAGATTCCAGACCCTTCAGCTTTCCCATTCATACATATCAGGTCACTGTAAATGGACAATAGCATCTGTTAGTAATAATAATGTTTGCTTATTCAGTTGAGAAAATGTTTCTTTCTTACTTATTCCCAGAGCTACAGCTCTTGGTCTCTTAAATAACTGTTGTTACACCTCCAATACATGTGGTTTTAATTGGAATTTTAAACATAATAATTTATAAATATTGTCTGAGAGGCAGTGCCTGTTAAATTCAACTCCCTGTTGGAATTGCCAAGAGGAATACATCAAAATGTTTAATGTGTGGCTGGACTAATGGCTGTTACCTTGTTTAAATGTCCATGTTGCAAGCTGTCTATTGCAGCCCATTCAATGCTGCCTGAAATGCCTTACTGCAAAAGTAGACACTGAAAAACCTTTGTCTTCAATATTTAATCTGTGTTTGAAAACTAGGCTCCCATGTTACTGAAGTCTGGTTTAAAAAAAGGACACATAAGTTGAATACCTTTTGGAAAGGAAACTGTATTTCAGTAGATGTGTGCTCAGAAATTCCCAGTAAAAGCAACAGGATCAACTATTGCCCTTCTTTATGGATGGGTGTTGAATCTTAGAAAGCAATTAAAAATCCAAGGATGCTCCAGAGAAAATATTGCAACTTTTAATTGCAGAATTAAAGATGTTGCTGAAAGCTCAACGACTGCTCTGAGAAGATGGTGCAAAATGCCTGCACTTCAGAAAAGAGACGTTCTAGCCATACTAAAAGTGTCTGTAGTACCTGGCAATAATTCTATTTTACATTTGCTAAAACTACAGAAAAGAGGGTTTAATAGCTTAGGCCTGCATGGGAGGGCATGGGGAGGTGGCCCTGCAGTGCAGGGGCTGGGGCAGACTCTGTGTCCCAGGGAAATGCAGCCCTGCTCGGGGCTGTCGACCCTGTGTTGGTGCAGCTGGTGTGTACAAAGGGGGCTAAGTCAACACCAATCAGTGAAGCTCAGGTTCTGTGTAGAAAAGAGATCATTTGCTATTCACCAATATAATTACCAGCATAGAAGGTACAAACTCGAGGTGAATAGAGAGGTCTGAGTGTTAAGTAATGTGTTTTCCTTATTCAGCAGTGTTTCCTTCTTTGTACTACCTGCAGCTTTATGAAGCCTTTACCTTTCTTAAGAGTCTTGGGGCTGTTATCCTGGTCCATGCTGAAAATGGAGACTTGATAGCTCAGGTGAGTGAACCATCATTTTTGCTTCACTTTGTGAGATGATAGATTTAAGAGAGGAGAAGTAAAATAGGCCAGTCAGAGAACGGGTAGGAAGAAAGGAACTCCGTGGAAAGAGCCTTAATTGAACCTGATGCCCTGCACACTGCTGGTATAAAGCCTGGGATGAGAGAGTGGCGGTCCTTTTACATTGATTGGCAGAGCGTCCTTAAGATAGGGCAATGATCCAGGCAGCTCCTTGCCTTGGCAGCAGATGAGGGCTAGATAAGGGGGGCAGAAGGAAGCAAGAAGATTTCTTCTGAATCCAGCAGATACAAGTGAAGCAGAACAATGTAAAGCCTTGTTCACAGATTTTCGGTACAAAAAGTGGATCTGAAGGCTTTATGCTAACGTCTTTTGCTGCAGCTATCAGCATAAGCAACACAGTGAGTTTGGAGCAGGTATTAAAGCTCACAGACCTATTTATTTTTGAGAATATTCTTACAAATCTCTGAAGTTTGAGGATAAGAACTACTGTGATCTTGTAGACATTTAAAAAATGTGTGTTTAAGTGTAATCCATGTTCTTTGAAGAGGCATCTCAGAACCAGAAAGCTGGGCTCAAGTTCAGAATGTTCCATTAAAGCATCCTGGATCTCCAGTGCAGTCCTTTCAGGTCAGGTGCCCTGGGAGCTGCTGTCCTCCCACTGGACTGTGTCATGGCTCTGATCTGTGCAACAACACGTGGAAACATGGAAGGAGGCAGCCCAAGGACAGCAGTTGATAGTAAACCTCCCACTGGTCTTTCAGAGGCCAGGACTCCCCTCTAAAACAGAACGAGTGGGTTTGGGTGGGTGTTTTTATGATGCTACATTTGTGACAGATGAATCTTTGAAGGCTGTTGCAGAGACGTCTCACTCCTCTGATCCCTTGTACGTGCATCGAGCCCCTCTTAGGTCGGTGAGGCTCTGAGTGAGCTGTCTGATTTATCTGCTGAGCTGCTTATCTGCTGGCTTATCTGCTAAGGACTGGGCTGCAGAGCTGACAAGGAAATTACAGCAGCTAAAGCTGTCTTTGAGATCTGGACAAGGCAACCCACCTTGTCTCATGGCTAAGGGAGAACCTCAAGGGAATGTTTGAGTGGTTGGGCAGTGTGTAAGAACTCTTGCCTTGGGTGTATTTTGTTTTTCCCTCTATGAGAAAAACACATCTCCATCTGCTTGGTTAGAATTTACCCCCTTTGAGATCTGCCTTCCACTTTTAACTTTGAGTTTGACCAAAATAACCTCTAGGGTCAAAAGTTAAAAGTAAGGAGTCAGCAGGCACATACAGTGCAGTTGTGTCCTTCTCCCGCTGAAACTAGGTGACAACCCTCATTTGAATTTAAGAGAGGAAAAAAGCTGATTCCTCATGAAGTTTAGCATGAATAAAAATTACTAAATACATAATTTATAGTTTTAATACAACATAAAATATCCAGTAGAATTAAAATGACTAATAATAAACATGATTAAGTCAATACTACTGTAGGAATGGCAAAATAAAACAAATCAAATGGCATCTGTGGTGTTTTGATACATTGCTCATTAAAATCAAGGCACACTCATGGAATTGCATTTTTGATAGAAATCTACTTCAGTTACATTTTTCTCTGATCAGCCTTAATATACAGCCATCAAATATGAACAAACAGGACAGAAAAATTATTAGGAAAAGAGGAACTGGTAAATAAATGTAAATTATGTTATACATCAACATATTTGTTCACCATTGCCATGTTTCATAAGATCACTCTTTCTCTATGCTTTTATGTAGAAGAATTATTTGGATAGTGAAAAGAAAGCTGCCTGCACATAGGTTTTTTAGGACTGTCCTGTGTGAAAATACAAATTCGATCTTGTCAAACAAATATTCTAGTTAATTAGCACTATCCAGTCGTCTTACAGTGGGTAACTTATCATATGATCTGATTTTATTACTTCCTTCAAGATGCAGATCTGTCCTACATTGAGTATCTATTCTGTGCCAGCTTGCTATTTTTTTCATGGCTGTAACTTCATCTTATTGCTGTGTTTTAATTATCTGAAGTCTTTAGCTGGCACTGTTTGGAGCCGGTGCATTAATGATCCAGAGCAGTTGTTTTTAAGAATACCTATGAAACCTTATGTTTTTCTAACCAAAATGTTCTTACACAGTCAGATTTATATGTTACTGTTAATGCCTCTTCAGCCTTGGTTGATTGCAGCGAAGGCTAAAGTATATATGAATGGTAACTTGTTCAGTTTTACTGGAG
This sequence comes from Cnemophilus loriae, assembly GCA_013397755.1. Lineage (NCBI taxonomy): Eukaryota > Metazoa > Chordata > Aves > Passeriformes > Corvidae > Cnemophilus > Cnemophilus loriae. The sequence continues at coordinate 2,446,008 of VZTF01007181.1, read as the reverse complement.
TATGTTGGTAACGTGTGAGCTTTTCACCCTCAGGGACCTGGGATCAGATATTTATTAGCTGACACATTCAAATATGTTCAGAAATTTCATCCTGGTCTCTAGGGGACATTTGTCTGTGTCACAGAGCCATTCTATCGTTGAGCTGGGCTCATTAGAGCCCTGTGGGCAGGGCAGGCCAGGGCCAGAGGTACAGCAGCAGCTCTGGTCTCACTTCTGCACTGCTGTCAGGCCTGGACCAACCTCAGTGGAAAAGGGGTTGGCCACCAGTTTCTGCAAAAAGGGAAATTTATTCCAATACCACTGCTTGGCCTTAAATTAAATGAAGCTTTTTTTCTATTTAAAAAAAAATTATCTCACTGCTGTGAAGCTGGATAATGCAGATTTTTTTCTGACAAACCCCCATTGGTCCTGAGATGGGCTTTTTGATGGGGACACAATGCCCTTGCATCTGGAGGGCACTGTTTTGCTTTATAAAAGCATAGTTTTAGTGACTTACTGTGTAGGAAGAAAGTGTTACAGAAAACTGAAAGTGTCAGCAATGCTGAAAGTTTAAGAAAGTGCTTTGTGGATTGCAACCAGAGAGGAACTTGAGCAAGTAAATAGGGAATGGCAGGCTGGAAGTACCCATAATTACTCTTTAGTGTACTGGTTGAAGCCCACTCCCTGGGCTGGTGTCGTGGTGTCAAATAGGACTTTCTGGAGGGCAGAGGAGGCTTCTGATGGTGCAGCCTAATGGCTTGGGGCACAAGTGTGCTCTGTCACACAGCAGAGACCAGTGCTGGCTGTGCTGATGTGGCGTGGGACCAGTTTAGAGCCAGGGTTTTGAGTGTTCAGTGGCTTTTCAGCTGCATTTGCACTGACACTGAAAGGGGCAGTCGGACCATATGGCTGTTCATCTCCCTGAGGATGCTGGGTGCAAGGGTCTCATCCTGGAACTGGGTCAGCTTTTATCTCTAACCTTGCAGGAACAAAAGCGTATTCTGGAAATGGGAATCACTGGACCAGAGGGACATGCCCTGAGCAGGCCAGAAGAGGTAAGAGACTTCTCTCATTTTGTCATTTGTGGGAGTATTTTGTCAAACACGTAGTGTCGGAGCTTGGCTTCTTTATGGAGCTTGGCGGATGATGGATGGGTGCATCAGGGAAGGCAGTGGTCTGCTTCTCCCACTGCCTTTTCCAGTATTACTCAAAGTCTGAAAAGTCCAGGTCCTTTAAACTTGTTTGTTTGCCTGAAAAGCCCTTTGGATGCTGCAGCAGGTGCATTCCCTTAGACCAGGGATAAGTGTGTCTTTGTACACTCAGGAGTTGCAGCTCCTGCTGCCATGGGCATGGGTGTCCATGCATTTTTTAAGTATGTCCTTTATGTTTTGATTTGTGATGACAAAAAAATGGGCTTATCAGGCTAAAAATCAGCAGTGCAGCTTGAAAGTTAGGCCTCAGAGCAGCTGCATTTATTGAAATGCTTTGACTGAAAACCTCCTGTGAGATGCATGTGCACATCTATACTGTGCATATGCATACACCCACATATAGATCTACTTTCATGCTGGCAGATACATTGGTGTCAGAAATGCAGGCTGTAGAGATGCAAATACATGAGAATGGAAAGATGCTGTGAGGCAGCTCGTTTTATGCAACTCCCTTATAATAAAATCTGGGCTCTGGTGTGGATCGTCTCAGGCATCTGGAAAGGGTTTATTTAATGACAAGGAAAATGTGGAGACATGAGAATGTTCCTTAATGTACACAGCTCAGACTGTTAATGGGATGTGGAGGGCAGTAGTGGAAAGTGACTGCTTTCCTAGAAGACTAAAGAGGTCCTGGGGATTTGAGGCTGAACTTGAGATTGTTGTGGTTTGTGGATCTTTATTTAACTTCTCCCCAAGGCAAAAGGAATCAGCTTAATTGGTCACATTCTTCTATTGCACTGTTTATGTACTTTTTCATTTTGCTGTTCAACTTCTACTAAAATTATTCAAAAAAGGATTGAGTTGTTTTCTTTTAATGAGAACAAGGGCCTAAGGAAAATCTGCATTTGCAGTTTCCAGAAAGGAATTTTGCTCAGCTCTAGTGCTGAGTTACAGAGGCCCTGCCTCCTTCCCTGCTCTTCTAAAGGTGCATTTGTAGTTTCCAGAGCAAATGTTTTGACAAGAATCCTAGGACAACCTGAATCAGTCTGATTTAAGGAAAAATACTTTACAAAACTGTAAAGGATTAAGCCATGTGGTTTTGGAAGGCCTAAGTTGCTCAACTTTTCTAGCAAAAGCCTTGCACAGAAATTTCTGTACCGCTGAGTTACTATTTTCAGTTACAACAGGGTTTTTTGTATTAAAATGCCAGTACTGTGAGTCCATCTGGGAAGGATCTAGTATAAAACTGATGGCTGGGGAAAGGAGTCTCCAGAGCTGCTGGGAAACACTGCTCCTCCATCTGAAGATGCTTGCTTTGTGTGCCTACGTCCCAGATGGCTCCCTAGGAGGAGATTGCCTTTACGCTTGCTAACAGAGGAGAATTACTGGGCACTGCTTCAAAGGCTTCTATGGATTATGGGCTATATTCAGTCCATAGTGCTGAAGTTGCTCTTTGAGAATTCTTTACATTCACTGTTACCATTATGTAAAGATTAGGGTAAGCTGCCGAGGGAGCTCAGAGGTTGTCTCTGAGCAGGGGCAAAGTTTTCTTGCTTTGTTCTCCTTCCAACTGCAGGTAGGAGTCTGAAACAGGAAAGTGGGAGGAAGGTAAGGAGGAGCTGCATCAGCTGCTTGGACATGACCTTTCCTGGGGTTCAGGGAGCCAGGGAGCCGTGTTTGTGCTGGAGCAGCTGTACCCTGCTAGTGAGTACAGCCTGGCTGTGGTTACTCCTAGTGCCAAGTGTTTGAGGTTGGGTTAGCTCCCTGTTTCCCAGCACTGTGTCTCTCTCTAGGGAAAAAGCAGAATCAGCTCCTGAAGAGTTGTTGCTGAACAGTTAGAAATATGGCTCAGTCCTCCAGTTCATTTTTTCTTCAGACTGCATTTGCAGTTAACTTTTCCCTCCTTGTTTTGCTCAGCTTGAAGCAGAAGCAGTTTTCCGTGCCATCACGATTGCCAGTCGAATAAACTGCCCAGTGTACATCACCAAGGTGATGAGCAAGAGTGCAGCTGATATCATTGCACTGGCCAGGAAGAGAGGTAGGTGAATTCCTTTGCTCCCCCAAACTCGTTTTTATTTTGAAATAGAAGCTCAGTGAAGAAACCTGTACCTCTTGACCCAAATGAGAGGCTGTAGGGAGGGGTTACCAAAGAATGGTAGCACATCATAGACTAAATATTTATGGCTGGGAAGGATGAGGGGAAATCCTTTTATATTTTTAAGTTGAGAAGCTCTCCCCTCAAACTGTCCTCTTGAAGACTGAATTGTAACTCTTCTCTATCCTGTTTTCCCTTTTATTTTTCCCTTAGTCTGCTATATCTCTGTTCATGGGAGGGAGATACTTTATTCCTAATGGGGTCTAACACATCCTCCATGTCAGTATTTCAGCTTGTCACCCTCTGAGGTGTGGCTTGGGCAGTGACCCTGCTGTTAAGAGATGCTTGGAGCTCGCTCCTGGCCTTGCTGCTGGAAGCTGACCCCCTCTGGTGTGTACAGCAGGTTGGCCCTGCTTGCTGGGGCCGTGGTGGGATCCAGGTGGCAAAGCACCCAAAAGGGCCTGAAGGAAGCTGCTTCCGAAGCTGCGTTTGCAAGTCAGGACTGTTCTGCTGGTTGGGACTACAAAGCTCGTGAGCAATATGGGAAAGCCAAAGAGCAAATTATTGTCTTGATATTTGTATTCTTGGAGACTTGGAGGTGGTGCTGGGGACCATATGCTGCTATCTGCTGGTGCTGTGCCCAACCTGGGAGTAGTAAAAAGGCATCTGTCTGCTGAAGTGTTCCACCATCCAGTGAACTCCGAATTGGAGCAACAGAGAGAGCATGGCTGTGATTAAAGCAGTGCATATTAAAAGCGGGTCTGAACTGTCTCCTTCTGGATTAGAAAGAAAGATTTGTAAACAGGCTGATCAAAAGCATGTAGAGCTCAGAGAGACTCCTGATTAATTTTTTATCATACAGACAAAGCCAGGGCTGTTTAATTTCCTGGGAGCTGTGCTAGCCATGTAGCAATGTGTGAATTATACATGGCTGCATGCAGCAAGCAGTGTCATGTGCTGGAGAGAGAGTGGTTTGTAATTAGTTCCTGTATATCCTTGCTTTCTCCAAGGTCCCCTTGTTTTTGGAGAGCCGATCACTGCCAGCTTGGGGACAGATGGGACACATTACTGGAGCAAAAACTGGGCCAAGGCTGCAGCTTTTGTGACCTCACCACCTCTGAGCCCTGACCCTACCACTCCAGACCACTTAAATTCGCTCTTAGCATGGTAAGACTTCCATTTGTTTTTACAGGATGCTGGTGAGGCAAGTACAAAAGCCATATGGGATGAAGTATCTAGGGATCAGCCTGGTTTCCTTTAGACCAGTCTCATACATGAAACAGCAGAGAAGGGGCATAGAAAACCAGGGATAGTTATATCCTTATGCTTCAGCTGTCGTCATGGACACTCCAGTTGCTGATTGGCTTGATAGAGAGGCAGTTGCTGGCTATTCAGGAATTAGTTCTTTTTCTTTCTGCTTTTTCGGTGATTCCTAGTTGTACAGCTAGATTGTCAGGACTTCAAACTGGCCTTCTCCCTAGTTCTCAGTTTCCTTTAGCTGAATTGTTGATGTATGGTGGGATGGCATCCTCACTGTCCAGCATAAGCAACAGCCTGGTGGATAGACCCTCATCTTTAAAAACAGACTCAATTTTAAGCCCTAGTTATATCTGACAAGCACAGCTCCTGAAGTGAGGGCTGTTCCTGAATGCAGAGATACTTAAAATCAAGAAAAATTTCTTGGGGTAATTTTTGTCAAATCTGGTGCGGGGCTCTTAGCTGTGAGTTCTTCTGAAAATTGGCTTGTCCTAAACTAACTTGTGTTTGCAGCAGAGTTCCATGGGTTTATCTCCTCCACACTGAAAACTTCTGACTTGGTAGTTTGGCTTCATCTGGGAGGGACCAAAGTCATACAAGTTTACTTGTATCTGGTTCTTGCAGCCTTGTTATTTTTAGCTTGCCTGGTGTCTTTATTGGCTACAGCATCCTCCAGCTGGAAGAAGGCAAAGATAAGTGGTACATGTAGAGCAGGTATGTCAGAAGAAAGAGGCCAGAGTGGATTACAGAGGAGACTGTCAGAGACTTGGTGGAGACAGCTGGAGGCTGAAGGCCATCTTTTAGAGGATAGGGATATGAGCTGACTGCCTTCAGGTTGGCAGGGAGAGTTTAATCCCTAGATAAGTGAAAGGAATGTGGACAGCAGAGGAAGAAGTGTCTTTCTCATATATAAAAGAAGGTATCAGCAATGCCTTGCCAGAAACCCAGACTGTAAACCCATCTCTGAAAGTATTTCCTGCCTGTAGCTAACTGTGGGTCTTCTTTAGCTTAAGCAAAAGACCATCTCCTCTGAAATGATACAGCAATCCACAGCTGAAGCCCCACCAGGTTACATTGCTAGAGCTGCAGTGAGGAACACAACTTACCATTCAAATCCTTATTTACCTTCATGTGGTGGCACCCACCTCACCTCCTGCCTCCCTTTTCTGGGGTTTCCAACGCTCTAGACAGAGCAGTGGAATTTGAACCTTGAAAGTGACTGTCTTTAGAGCAGGTGCCTGAGAGGTGGGTGGGCACACATATGTGACAGGAAGCTGCTGTCAGTCAGTGCCACATCTCCCCTTGCACACAGTGGGTCAGGCTGTGCAGCCCACCAGAGCCCACCCAGGCTTTAATTCAACTGCTCTAAAGGTGCTGCAGTTGAGCTCTGAGTTATTTGTGGCTCTGGTAAGAACATGCAGCAGTTTGTTCTCTTCTGACAGTCCGATGGCAAAAATGTTTTTTCCATAACTGAGCTTTTGTTCCAAATAAGGACTTAGAAAAAAAATTACTTTCTTGGTCTGATTAATCACTATCAGCAATGTAAAGGGTGAAGCTCACTGCATGAGGGTAAGGCTCTTAGCCAGCACATGTAAATGTGTATCAAAATGTTCAACTCCTTACTCTGTTAGAGTGGCTATATATGCTTTCTAGAAGAGAGTCCCAAAATAATAATATGTGGGTCAAAGCAGATTAGCTAAAATAGCAAGAACATTTTTAGCTAATTGGAATCCAAATAATTACTTTTTTAAACTTACATCAGAAAGAAAAACTGAGGAGTTACAGAAGTTTTCATTATTCTCCAAGCATGCAAAAATGGCTTTTTTTTCCTAGTGGCTTAAAGTCCTAGATCTTAAATGACAGCAGCTTAGCCTGCTTTCAGTTTTAATACTTTAAATCTATACTGTGAAACTAAAAAGAACTGTATATTTTATCAGTCTGCCCTGCATCATGTGGAATTTTATGCAAAGATGATGGTAAAGACAGTATTTCACATTTCTATTGCACTGTTGATTTGGATACCAATATTTTACATTCATTAAAAAATCCCTACAACATCCTTCCGTTGCAAGCATGCAGTATATTGCTTGTGCTCTTTTCCACAGAAAGCGTTGATTTTCCACTGAAAAGCTGAATGTGTAAAACCCCATCATGTCTCATGGGATTTGCAGATTTAATTTGCCTCATGAGATTTGGTCCTTGTGTCATCTGTGGGCCATGCACTTGAGTTAGCTTTGATCTTCCATGGTGTGCTGCTGCATTACTGCAGCTGTGATGTGCCACCTCTTGTGAACCAGAGATGTGAGATATTGGCGCTACACAGAAGATGCAACTTGCCATGAAAGCCTTGTTTAAGGGGAAGAATAAGATGACAAGGTATTGATCTGGCATTTATTTTGTGATGATCCCTTCGTGTCTCTAAGTTTTTTGGTTGATGTGATGCTTATCCCCCATTTGACAGTAGAGCGTGTCCAGACAGTAGGAGTGCCCGTGGGTTAACCAGGAGGTGATGGGCAGCTCTCAAGTGACACACTTTCAGAAGTCTTCTATTGATTTGACTGGGGAGTGCAGTTCATGTCAATAATGTCATTAAATGTCAGAGGAGAAAGCAAGCCCTTCTTGTCTTTCAGCTGTAGAAATTAGTAGCGTGGTGTTAGAAGCACAGCATAACCTCTGGGAAGTGGGCAGTGGTACAGGGCCTGGCTGTGACAGTCAGGCTTTCATGGTTGTATCAATCAGACAGTAGAAAGGAGAGATGCCACAGGAAGCTTTGCTGATTAGAAGAGCATCAAAAAGGAAGAAATGACATTGCAACCTTCTGACTTTATTGTTGTGTTAAAATGAATGAATGTTTAACTGATGAAATTGGCTTAATCCTATGGAGGAACACCAGGCGGTCATTAATAAGCAGGAGTAGCTAAAGCACAGCCTTTTCTGTACTAAATTCATGGGTTTGGCTTCTGCTAAAAACTGTATGGATGGCTTGTGAGCATGGTGAAGAACCAGAAAAGAGGCCAAGGACTCTTCTCTGTCACCAGTCATTAGAGCTGGCATCCTAGAAAATGGCATTAGAATTACTCATGTGTGACACTTTTTTCTTCTGTACTTGGCTATTCGTTAGCTTGTTGGATCTAGATTTGTGGACCAGAATCATTGAGTTGTTTCAGAGCTGGGATTTACATTATCGGTTAAAGAAAAGGATGACAGGCTCTTGGGGACTTATGGAGTGATGGAAGAGAAATAATAGTGAGTTCTAATGTTCTTGCCTCCTGTAAGCTTAATCAAGAGCTAAGAATATCACATTTCCTGTGGATATTGGAGAACCTTCTTTTTTGTCTATTTTTGCAAGATTCTGCATATCGATTATGTTCTTCCTCCTTATTCCCGGGAGCAGCTGTGATCCAGTTCTGCTCTCTGCAAAAAAAAAATTTCTCTAGGTTGGAAAACCCAACCTCTTAAATAAAAGCATTATTAAATGGTAGCTGTTCTTGCATTGTTCTCCATGCCTTTTTCTGTGTAAGACCCTTAAGTTAGATAAATCCAGAGCATGTGTTTGACTTGCACTATCCCTTTTGTTGTTTAATTAGAAAACTACCTGATAAAAAACTTTCTTTTTTTATTTTCTTGGTTCTGTTTTGGAAGGTCAGATGACAAGTATTCATGTAAGTTTTGCAAGAAAAATACATGTGCAGGAGAGAAATGCGAGGAAACATGTTGGAAGCTCGTGACTTTGCGTTGTGAAATTTGCAGTTATTTTTTAATGTGGTTGTGAATTAATTTATCTTGAGAGTGGCAGACATTTCATACAAGCTTTCGATCATTTCCTTAATCCTGGAGTAATCCTTTGTCCTGGTTAGTGGGCTGTTGCCTGATCTCTGTTGATAAGCAGCCTGGAACCGGAGGGGGCTGTAATCCTGGAGTTCAGGGTGCTCCTGGGGGAAAGTGGAGATGTCCAGTGCCATTGTTCCTCTCAGTGATCTGTAGCCAATGTGGGAAGGCTGCTGGCATGATTTACAGCCTATGCCTTTGGTGTCTTGAAAGGCTTGAAAGGTCCATTCACAGCCTGTCTGAGACCAAGGTCACCTTGGTGATGCCTGGTCTAAACCTTCTGTGTGTTAACTCCACAGTGGGGACCTGCAGGTGACGGGAAGTGGACATTGCCCCTATAGCACTGCCCAGAAAGCCATTGGAAAGGACAACTTCACTATGATTCCCGAAGGGGTCAATGGAATTGAGGAAAGGATGACTGTTGTCTGGGACAAGGCCGTAGTAAGTAATTACTTACTTTTATAGACTAAAAGAAAATGGGGTGTTGGCTGAATAATGAAAGCCAAGAGACTCTTGGCCATTGCTTAAGTGACTTTCTGATATATTTCTGAGAATTCCCTGAGAGAATGCTACTGTGAGGTGAATTGCTTATTTCAAAAACCTCTTCCAGTTTTTTAAACTCAGGGCTGTATTTCACTTCTGACACTGCAACAGTATTGTGTTTTATTAGACCTGAGGCTTCCCAGACTCCACTGCTCTATTTTCCGTTTGTGTCAGAGCGGATGCTTCTGAGAGATGTGGTATCTGGAGCAATTTAATGGTATTGAAGTGGACCTCATATAAACGTGATGAATGGATTGTTTGAATTTGGGAAGTGTCTCATCGTTTTTGAAAAATTGCAAATGGATGGCAGCCGAGCCTGAGGCTAAATGATGAAATGCTTTGAAGGAGAGCACTGCACGTAATTCATACTGGCATACTTTGCAGTGGAGTGCCAGTATACATCAGGAATTTTTTGATGGTTCCATGGATTCTGATGTATAATGATACTCTCCCTCTATTGTCTGTCTCCACGTGCACACCCTGCACACTCACACACACTCACTGCACGGTGGTTGAATGCACATTGCAGACTGGGAAGTGGCAGTATTTACAGTGCTCTGGTGAGCACTTCTCCCAGACTGTATTTCATAACCACTTTATTCAGGGACAGCTATTGAGATTCCAAGCACAGAAGCAGCTTCAGATACTTGCCATGTAGGAGCAAAGCAGGGAAGCAAGCAAAGCACAACCAGCTGCTGATATTTTTCTTTTGTTACTCCCTCAGTGGGAATGAACTGCAGGAAAGGCTGCAACATGGGATTTACAGGTGGTAACATTCAGTCCTGCACCACTGAGTAGCTTATACGTTACAAATCTTATACTTTACCAGGCAGGAAATAAGTGTTTATTTAGTATTAAAAGGCTTGGCAGTGTTGTTCTTCCTTAGAACATTGTCCTTGCTCATTGCCATTTGGGAAGACCCCAAAATACTCTACGGAAAAATCAAAATGCTGTTCTGTACACTTGCAATTACCATCACTGACTAAATACCAAGTTCTATTGGTGATGACATTTCTCCAGGCAAGGACTTTATAATTGGTTGTATTACTTAGATGTCTAGGTCTGACAACAATAATAATAGAGTGGACTTAATTTGCAAGAAGTGTTCCCAAAAGCATTGGAAACTTGATCTTTTGTTTCATCTCGTAACACTCATACAAAGTTCCTCCGTTTTAAAATTGTTTAAATATTGAAATGGAAATTACTAGGACTAGCAACAAAACACACTTTGTTTTGGCCTCAGTGGATAGAGAAAGGGACCCCAGATAACTGAGCACCTTGGTTGTATCGTGTGCACTAAGGTTTCGTTGGCTGTCCTTTGCAATGCCTGGAGTAACACACTCATTTATTTGAAACTTCCAAGTAAAGAGCCATATATAAAGTCCTGTGTGATACAATCTCTGTTTCATGCAACATCACCATATCTATAAAGTCCATGCCTTCCAATATCTCCCTGACCTTTCAGTGCTCTGAATAGTGAATCCTTATTTCATAAGTGTGTTTTGCTCAAATCACATTTTTTTTCAGGCCACAGGCAAGATGGACGAGAGCCAGTTTGTAGCTGTCACCAGCACCAATGCTGCCAAAATCTTTAATCTGTACCCAAGGAAAGGCCGGATTGCTGTAGGATCGGATGCTGATGTTGTTATTTGGGACCCTGATAAGGTGAAGACCATAACAGCCAAAAGCCATAAATCGGTAAGAAGGAAATGAAAACCAGCAAGAAAAAAGAAATGTCACTGTTGCTTTTCAGCTGTTGACCAAAATCACGTGAACACCAATAGCAGGGGATACAGAGGAGGGAGGTAACTGCCTACTCCTGTTCTGAAATGCGTAAATGTTCCAGGGCATGAGAATATTGAAGTCCAGTGTTGGGAGCATTGTGATCAGGAAGGATTTCTTTTCTCTCTGCATATACCCTTGCACTATTTATTTTTTGCGTGCTTGTGGCAGATCTGTGAACAGGTGTGAATCAGCAGCTCTGCAGCTGAGGTTAATAAGGCTGTGGGGATAAATTTAAAACCAGCTCATTTTTCTTTTGCTTAACTAAAAAGCACCTGATGTTATAAGTTGCATGATTAAATTAACAATATTCTAAACTATGACGGATGATTAAATGTTTTGATAATACAGCTCTGATTAGCTTCATGGAGGGGATTTTCTGTTTAATTCCAGAGCTTTGCCACATATTTGTCTGCTCTCAGTGCAGAGTACCAGTGACTGACAGTTGCTTTTATTTTGGCTCTGACAGGTTTTATCTTACATGTTGTCTGTCTCAAAGTTGTTACCTTACTGGTCAGTGCTTTGGTCTTTTGTACTGGGGAATTCTTCCAAAAGTTTTGCTGAAAATCCAGTATTGCGTTTTTATATTAAAAAGGCCAAAACATTCAGAAACCTTTAAAAAGTAAATTTAGGTGATTCAGTTTCTATTTCTCTGTCTTGGGATCTCTCTGTATTTTCAAGACAGTAATGATGACCTGCCCTGTCATTTCCATTTAGCTTCAGGCCTTCCTGGGCTTTTCTGGGCTTTTTCAGAACAAAATATGTGTGCTGGCCTCTTTGAAATTTGCTGACACAGTCACAGCAGATGCATGGTGGGACCACATCCTCTGGGTGTCCAGCAGCTGAGTCACAAGTTTCCTTCATATTAGGGCTATCATTCTTCTAAATGCTCTGGGTAGATACAGCAAATTTTCAAAAACAAGTGAAATCTTTGATGGAAGATGAAAAACGGAAAGGAAATGTCTCATTCAGGAAAGTCTGATCAGAAAGATCCTTTAAAATAATTTCATATCAAAATGTATTGCTTTTCCTTCGTACAAAAGAATTTTGTACACTTCTTAATGGCGGTTGTCTAAAATTATGACTACCAATGTACATATTACAAGTTACTAGTTGAAAGAGGTCTTGCAGTGAATATGTTGGTTGATCCTCAGGCCATTGAGTACAACATCTTTGAAGGAATGGAGTGCCATGGTGCCCCGCTCGTGGTCATAAGCCAAGGGAAGATTGTGTTTGAAGATGGAAATCTGCACGTAAATAAGGGAATGGGTCGCTTCATCCCTCGCAAACCTTTCCCTGAATACCTTTACCAGCGCATCAAAATCAGGAATAAGGTAATGTCAGATCCTATTTAATCTTCTTTGTAGCCAAACCCTCTTGGAAGCACAGTAGCACGTTTTTAATCTTGTTGTGCTAGTATGAGTCCATATCAGATGGACTGTATATGACTTGCTCAAAAAATGACCACAAAACTGGGTGCAGCTGTGAACTCGTCTAACTTAGTATTAACACCGTGAGCTTCAGCACGTAGAACATATAATTGCCAGTTGGCATAATTGCCTTATGTCCAGCAATGCCTTATGTGAAGGCTTTTGAAGAGAGGTGGAATAGTGATAGAATTTACTTTCAGTTTGAATTCAGGAAAAGACAAAGCTTTTTGTGAGGGAGGGTTAGGCAGAATAAAAACAGAATTTTAAATTGCATACTGAACTGCTACACTGCAGAAAAGAAAAGCATGTCAGCCAGAGATTCTCATTATATTGGGCATTTCTGAACTGTTGTTAGTGCATTTGCTGAGCTGTGTATCAGCAGCATTAATGGCTCAGAAACCTTTTCTCTTCTGTTTAATAAAAAGCTTGGGAAATGACCAAGATTGTGACTGGGTCATCTCTGGTTTTGAATTATATCAGTGCTTATCTATTGAAAACCAATTGGCTGGGCATTAGTTTGGAGTTATTTGGAAATTGCTTCTTGTCACTGAGCAAGAAAGTCACTGTGTGAGCACCGGTAATGAGAAAAATTGACTAAACGTCATATTTTCTTCAACCAAGCATATACCATAGGCTCTGAAATGGGCAGCTGAAATTAAGCCTCCAAGCAGGTTGATAGTTTTTATCTTTCGTCATTTATTATACAAATTCTATCGAGCTGCAGAAGAAAGCCTTGCAGTTCTTAGAAGAAAAGGCACAGTAAAAAGCAGATGCATCTGCAAAACTTTTGCAAAATACGAATAAGTGTTGCACTGTTTTTTTACATTGTCCATGTAGATGATACAGGCCTTCTCTTCACACTCGCTGCTTAAGGCTTCAGTGCCTGAGAGTGCCATATAAATTAGTGACAAAGTCATCAAAATAGTGAAACCAGCACTTTAGAAACAAGTATCACAGATTAGTATCTTGTAGCAGGAGTTTGAACAAAATTACCTGGGCTTAGTAACCTGTGTCTTGCAAGTGGGCCTGGATTTTGGGAGACCTTTGATACCTGGGCAAGGCCTGCAGACAGACAAAGGGACTGATATTTTTGCTCCTGCAGCTCCCTCTGCTGCCTGCTGAGAGGGAGCGCGGATCCATGCCCACATTTCCCACTATCAAATTTTATCCACTGGAAATATTTAGAAAAACTCGTTGATGGTTGTATCGGCTGCTGTATGAACATGTCAGTGCACAACAGAGGAATACAGAAAAACTTGTCAAGCAAGGGACTGCAAAACTGAACTGGCACAGGTTGGCAGTATAAACTTATCCCTGGAGCAGGGACAGCAGTATAAATTCGTGCCTCTGTGGGTCCCTGGAAGATGGATTCATTGCTGTGACTGGCAGCTGCTCTCTTCTGGGAATTAGTTTTGGCTCAGCCTAGAAGACAGTGGCTCTTCTGAGCCTGATGTCCCTGTCATCAAAAGCAAGGAAAATGAGTTGATTGCTTTGAGAGCTGGATCAAACCCCTGTGAATAGTGTCTTTCCATACAGTATTTTAATTTCACTTTTAACCTGTTGGGGAAATTTCTCTGAAACCATAATCCTGTAAGACACATATTTCTGATCCTTTTGATGAGCTTTGCATTCTGCAATTCAATGGCTTCACGCTCTTTGTGAAAACTGGAACTGTTCTTATTAAAATGTTATTGCCTAGATTCCTATGATTTTGGGGCCAGTGAAGTTCTTTTGATTGTCTTTTCTAATATTCGGTGTAAGAACTGTACAGGGAAAAAATCTAGAGACTTCAAACTGAAATCAGAGCTCAAATGACAGATAACTCATTGACAAATATTGTAAGATGGGTCCCCTGCCACAGTCCAGTGTGTAATCGCTTTTCTAGTTGATGACAGGAAGTAGAAACTTTTGAAATTTAATTTTAAAATTGCCACTCCTTTTCAATGAGTTCTAATAAAGAGAATGAGATCTATGAAGGTGAGGAGCAGAGGAAATACAGGTAGGAGAGAAATTGCTGCAGTTGGTGTAGTGGGTATCAGTTATGCTACAACTCAAGTGTGACTCGGAAGCTGAATGGAGAGAGAAGAGGTGATTGAGACTGATCTTACGTAAAATAAACAGGTCACACCTGTTCTTTTGAATCCCACTTCTCCCCTTTGATTGTGAAGGAAACCTGAGAAGAAACTCTCTTGTAATTTTTGTACATATAAAAATGGAGGGAGTAAGCTTTATGATTTCCTTTATATATAAAGCAAACTGCACTTTGATTTATATATAAAGTACAGATGTGTTGTTAATTAAGCCAGTGCAGAATATAGCTCTGTGCTCACTGCTTTTTGCCTACAATATCATTAGGCAGCATTATCTGAGCATTCAGTGTCTGGATTTTTACTCTTCTCTTGTTTTAGGTGGGAGGACTGCAAGGAGTCTCCAGAGGAATGTATGATGGGCCTGTGTATGAAATCCCAGCTACGCCAAAATACGCAACTCCTGCACCCTCAACTAAATCCTCCCCTGCCAAAAATCAGCCCCCACCAATCAGAAACCTCCATCAATCAAATTTCAGCTTATCAGGTAAGTCAGCCTGACTAATGAGAAACCCTTTAAAGCCATGAGTGTGGATTACTGGTGGTGAATTTCAATTATAATTACTTCTTTAGTCAAATATAAAAGGATTGTAAATAGTCACATATATGTAAATACTTACATGTATATAAGTATATACATGTTTTTATGCATTCATTGCCTAGGGATATTTTACGTATTGCCAAATATTCAAAATGTTTGCAATCTGAAATTTTTCTCTGTGTCAATCTTTCAGTATTATTTACCTGGCCCACTGCAATTAGCTGAGGTCTCTGGTTGATGTGACTGAAGCCCCATGGTGGTGTGCACAGCTGATGGGACTTGGGACTGGTGCAACCCATGAGTCTCAGACATCTCATAGGCATCACCAGCCACTGCTAGACATGGAAACCTCAACTGTCCTTGTCCATGGTCATAAACCATGTGCAGAAGTTGTTCATAAGCAGATTGGAGTATTTTTTATCCTCTGCTCTTAGTGCTCAAAACATTTTCCATGGTACATAGGAAGCAGACTGGAAAATCATCCTTTGGGGTTGCTGGAAATAATTCTTGTCATCTGAAGACAATTGCAAGTGTGTCAAATCCTTATTCTTCAAAAGTCTGCAGCCCCAGTGGTGAATAATGCATCCATATGATGTTATGAAAGTCATTGGATTTTCTCCCTTGTGGGAGCTGATGGTGGAGTTTTCCTCCCTTACAGATCCTCTCTTTAGAAACTAAATGAAACTTGTGTAAGAAAGTCCAAGGAGAGCAAGTATTTTAAAAACGCTTCTAATGAGGTGAAGTATATTTTTGTCCATACACTTGGGGCCATGGTAAGCATATACAGATATATATGAAGCTATGCAAAGCAACAAAAGTGCTTAGAAATTTCATGTTTTAGTAATAATCAATAATTGAGATTTTCATAAGCATCTGAAGCTGTGGTTTCACAGTCCAGTGCTGGATCTGGGTACTACCAAGGCATCTAGTGGTAGAAATTTGACCTGAATGATGCAAACACAAAATTAAGCAGAAGCAGAGACCACAGTAACATTTAAATGACCCCACACACTTATTACATTGCCTTTAGGAAATTGAGTGTGATCAGGCAATATTTAGCCTGTCAGGAAACTTGCTGTCCCCTTAAGCTTAACCTTTCAGCATTTAAAATGCAGTTTGAAGTGGATGTGAGTTTACATCATCTCAGTGCTCATTTCCTCATGGATTTATGATCGTTAACATCGGATTTACTGAACTGTTGTCCCATGGACTCAGTAGGGACATATATTCTAAGTCAGTGATGCAGGTTTGAAAAATCCACTCTGCACGCTTGTGTTTTGGGGAATTTTTTGTAGTTAGTAATCCTTTCTGTCAGGTCTGATCTCACAAAGGGAACCCAGTCTGTAGCTTGTCATCTGCTCTTCTTCAAGTCAGTAGAAAACAATCCTCCATTTAGGGTAAGCATCAGTCTGATCCTAAACTCCCACACTTCTTAATCCCACACTTCTCATCGAAGAAGCTGGAGCTAGGCACAGAAATGTGCCTTGAAGGTCTGTTCAGCCCTTCAGTCAGGCTCAAGAGAAACCGGCTGATGGTGGTGTGAGGGAAGCATAGCCAGGTAAAACCTCAGTACTGATGGTTTGTTCCTTTTCATAGCTTTGTTTCCTCATTTTCTGTTGTTGCAGGAGCTCAGATTGATGACAACAACCCACGTCGTACTGGCCACCGCATTGTGGCACCTCCCGGAGGGCGCTCTAATATTACCAGTCTTGGCTGAAAAATGATGATGGACAGAAACACAAGGATGAAGGATCATGGGAATAATGTCCATTCCCTTCAATATCTGTGTTATCGAGCCCACAGTTTTATTTGGTACTAATGGAAATAAAAACTGAAATGTCTTTTTTTTTTCTTTTTTTTTTTTTTTTTGTATAGAAAGAGGTGATAATAGTGTGGTGTGTTTGCTTGGAACTACTTGCCTCACAATTGTGCTTTCATGCCATAGTCACCTTAAAGCATGGTGCTTCCATTGCCCCTTTAGTGACTACAGGTTTTAGCTTTGTCTCGTAACTGAATGATGGTTCCTTTGCACTCTTTCGCTGTATTAGAGTAGTTAATGCATGTTAACTGAGTTATTTATGCAAGTTGCATTCTGTGAGTGAGTCCCTTTAGAACACATTGCCAACAATTGACTAGACACAATGCCAAGATTAATGTCTGTATTTGAGAAACACCACCAAAAACACTAATGAAGGAAGAAAATGGCCATCTGGAAAGTAAGCAGTAGAGTAGTATAGGCAGCTTCTGTTTAATCTTTAATTTATTATAAACCCAAGAAGCACTTCTCTCAAGACACAGAAACTCATCGGGACACGTAAGGACAAATGGTCTCCGTAGCACCTGTCTGTTCCCACTCGGTACATTCCAAGTCTGTGTCCTTCTTGTTTCCATTTTAGACAGAGCCATAATTTTTACATACCAATGCCATTGCCACCCCTGCAGGGATTTCTCCACCTGGGCAGTAGTGCTCTCCTTCTGCATGAGATTTTTGGCACTTACAGATAATCCAAGTTGCTGTCGGATTTTTAAAGTTTTTTGTACAAATTTTTTCCTTTGTAATCACATGCATTTTTACTTACTCTACCGTATCAAGATCTACTAGTCGTGGTTCAATTTCTGAATTCAAAGCTTGTGAAATAAAGGAAATTAATTGATGGGTAAGCGTCTTCCTCTGCTTTCCAGTGCTGTGATTCGATTGAAAATTTGGAATGAGGAACTCAAGACAAATTGTCTCTCAGGTTGACATCATGCAATAGAAGGAACCTCCTTAGATCACAAATGTTAGGTGTATATATGTCTGCATATGCATACTATAGCACGATATAGTATGTCTTATTAAACACTGCTCACAGTAAAAATGTACTTACTTACTGTTGACTAAAATGTACTTACTAATGGTTGAATTTGATCTTAGAGGCATTTCCCAACCTTAACATGTCTGTGATTCTATGGCATTGCAGCTTCCTCAGTTTTGCCCAAATGAGACCTAAATTAACTCTCTCCCAAGACCTTCAGTCTACATCTTATTTGCCTAAAGTGGTAATTCAATGCCATCATCTTCATCTGTAGTACAGAACCAGTACCCAGTGCTCCAGTTTGACCTAAGCTATATTTTTCATTCTGGTTTTCTCTGCTGACTGATCCGAGAGTGTCCAGGCATGGCAGGAACAGAACATGCTGCAGGTAAGGTGAGGAAAGTGGACTTGAATTCTCTGAGAGTGAAAGAAGTATTTCTCCTTGTCTTTCTGACTCTCACAAACGACGTAAAGAAACCTTATTTCCTGTCACTTTGTGCTTGTCTGATGGTGTTGCAGATGCTGTGGGGGGTGTGGGCTGCAGTGGAAGTGGGGTGCTATGAGATGAATCAGGTCAGCAAACACCTTCCCTTGTGCTACTTTGCCTTTATCCATACTACAAAGCTGCAGCAGGAAAAGTCTTGCAGCAGTAGGGTGCCACTGGAGTGGTTTTATCACCTCACTGCTTGACCACTGAGCACCCATGCAGCAGTAACTTGTGTTGGCACAGCCCACGTGGTGCGGGCCAGGTGCATGTGGGGCATAACAGTTTTGGGAAGTAGCCTACCTGAAGCCTGTCATTCTGAAGCTACCCTGGAAAAATCCATTTTGGTCAGCTTGGTCTGAAACCTGGCAGCAGAGCTGGTCTGAAGAGCCAGCTTTTCCTTTGGCTTTGAGCTGAACCAGTGCAGAAACATTGCAATTCAGTCTGCGGTGAACTGAATTGGTTGCTCCCAAAAAAAGAGGAAAATAAAGCTTTTCATGAACAATCCCTTCTGCTAAGAATTCAGATTCATGTTTCCTATTGCCTGGAGAGTGCCCTCATCCCCAGGTTTCCTTGCTCATTTGGTGGTTCAGATATTTTATATGATACGAACTAAAATAAATTGCTTACTTGGTGGTTCAGGTTTTTTATAGGAAGTAAAATAACACTAGCAGAGAAGCCTGAGGACAGTGTGCCCTGGAATAACCTACAGCCTAGCAGGTGAGGCAATCCCAAAATGCCAAAGTCTCCATCTGCCTTGTCCTATTCCAACCCATTTGCTGTAAGTGTTGACAGCCAGCAGCAGTTGTGGTGATGTAACCCTGACAGTAGAAATACAGCTGTTTGTGAAGCTATGCGGCAAATCTGACAGTGTGAAAACTTTGGAACTCCTGGTTACAGTTTCTTTAGTGCTTTTCTTGCGTGTTTTTGTGCAAGTAGCAATGGTTGCTCACCTCCAAATAAAACTTCAACTCAATGTATGAGGCTTGTCACACTTGAGGTAGCAGAAATGATTGTTGTGTAACTCGTGTTGAGATTCCACTTCTCCTACACACTTAACAGCATCTTAGACCAAAGAACCCTTTTCCTACAAGCTGGTCAAAGATCCACTGTTAACACGCATTTATTTTTTCACAGTGAAGTGTCTGTGAATAAATACGTGTGGGTGTTTTGAGAGGCATTTCATGGTTCAGTGCTCCTGTGTGAACAAGACTGCCTGTCAGGTCAATGTGACTCTCCTATGATGTTTCCAGAAGAAATAGCCTGCATGTGCCATTGCTCATGGAGGGCTAAACAAAGCAAGGTAAGGGGTGCTTCTCTTACCACCTGGAGGCTATTTCATACCAATGTCACTGCCCCTACATCACTAACCTGTCCTTAAAAAAATAAAACAATACCAGTAAAGAAAATGTGGATTGGCCGGTGATCCCAAGTGCATGCTGCAGAATAGGAAACTGCACTTGAGTTTGCTCCTTTGCAGGAACACCAAGCTGGGAGATGGGAACTTGGTGAGGAGCTGCTGTTACCTCAGCTACAGCTGGAAGTGGTGCAGAGCTTTCAGGCTTTCTGAATACTCAAACTTCTAAAAATCTGGAGCAGGCTATGACCTTCCAATACCTGATGTAGTTCTAATGATGTAAAACTGGCTCTTCCCTATTGCTATTTGCAGTCTGCTTAAAATTAGTCCCTATGGCCAGCCTGGGAACGATCTTTGTCAATCAAGTGATGTGGAAG
Organism: Cnemophilus loriae; assembly: GCA_013397755.1. Classification (NCBI taxonomy): domain Eukaryota; kingdom Metazoa; phylum Chordata; class Aves; order Passeriformes; family Corvidae; genus Cnemophilus; species Cnemophilus loriae. The sequence goes on along the minus strand of VZTF01007181.1, from coordinate 2,426,302 downwards.
GGAAGGCTGGATCCACAGATTGTTTTCTGAGTGTATTTTGGACCAGTCTGTCTTGTGTTACATTTTGTCTGCTACCAAAGCAATGCAGTTACATGTTTAAATTCTAGTGTTTGTAGCAAAGCCTGCTAATTATGACGCTAAGACTGTACCAAAACTGACAGCTGGCTGAGCCTTTAATTGTTTCTCTTGGCAATATACTGGTCTTTGTCCTCAAGAACTACAATCTCAGACTAGACCAGGTCAGATGAGCATCTGCTCTGGGTTCCAGTAGCCAACAACACAAGCTTGAAGGAGGTCAGAAGAGCAAGCATATAATGCTGATCCTCCTTAGAGTGTTTGCTTCATTTCCAGTGCTTTGTAATTTCTTGAGAAGCAGCAGCATCTTTGTAGCTCTCAGTGAATTTTTCTGCCATGCATTTGCCAAGGTGCTTTTAAACCCAAGTAAAATCCTGCCATTAATGGCCTCCTGGAGCAAGGAATTGCACAGCTTAATGCACAATGGCAAAGAGTTGATCTAGTCCTCTTGGCACCAGCTATTTGTTGCCATTTAGACCTGGCATGGTTCTCAAAGACCTCACATGGCAACAGTTTTACAGACCCAAGGGAGTGGCAAGCAGAATTTTCTGTAGTTTGCTGTGATTTCATCTTCTTGACATAAATATTTGGCCAAGGAAAACTCTTTATGGTACAAAATATCTACACAGATATTTATCTATCAGTGCATCTAAATACACAATGGCATTAACAGCACTATAGGTGTTACATTTTAAAAAATTAAAAATTAGAAATATCAAAAATCTGCACAATATAGACAACTGCATAATTAGAACATCAGTCTGGAATAACAGTGATTTAATTCGAGTGGTATCTTAATCCTGTCTAATTGTCAAGAAGCTCTACGTACAAAAAAATGTGTAGTTTTATTACGGGCTCAACAGAACATGGGATTCTGCATTTTTTATATTTTGGGTCAGGAAGTGTCCATGAATTCAGTGCTTGCATCTGCATTTTCACCTACCTTAAAAATTCAGGGATGTCTGAATGCACCATGCTCTGTTCCTTATTTCCTTCCCTCTGCACTTACTACAAAGCTATCAGTCCTTGTTCACCTGCTTTTGGTAAAAAAATAGATCTCGTTCATCTAAACAAACTGACTTTAGGATAGTTTTTCATCATGGTTGCGATGAACTTTGTACAAAATTTACAGATAAATTTCAGTGATGGCAGTGACGGCTGTTGGGAGAGGGGTGTATGAGAGATACAATAATGTTACCCTCGATATTTAAAAATAGGAGGCAAAAGGCATGACATTTTCCCCTAAATTTCTGCAACAAGTGTTTTTGGTAGGTACCTGTAAAGCATGATCAAAGCTCCATGTTATCCTTTCCAGAATAAAGAGAGGGTGCTCTATAGATTTACACTACAAACCGAGTGTTTTGAGCTGTGACTGGTGCCTAGGCATCCCGTCTTCCCCTATTCTGAGTCTATGATTCTATAACATAACATAAAAGTTCAACAGTATTAACTGCAAAGCAACTGCTCTGAGCTTTGTTTGGCATTTTCTGCACTTGTTTCTCGGTCCAGCTAAACTCTGTCTTGTTCAATATCTGCCTCACTGACAGTGATGGCAAGTGTCACACTGTGCACGACATCTGCACACGACATTAAACAGGAACTCGGTGTATCCATGGGGAAACTCCAGGAGACTGAAGTCACTAACGGAGACAAGAGTAGCGGGTGTTGTGACAGGAGATTGCTACTGTGACTGTGGGAGAAAAGAAAGGTCTGCAGAAACTCCATCCCAGGGAAGTCAGGCACATGGAAGGCTGAGAGGTGCCTGCACCCGGACCTGGGGGGACTCGTAGGGATCGCACCGAGCACAGGGACCCTCCCTGGCTCCTTCCCGGAGCGCCCTGCCCGCCACCTCCACCAGCGAGGGGATGCAAACACCGCGAGCTGCCCGGAGAGGGCACTGCTGCCCTGCTTTTGGGACAATCCCAACTTTCTTCTTTCCTAATGGAGAGAAAAAGCCATTTCAGGCCGGTCTGGCCAAAGCAGAGCACGGGGCAGACGCCACTTGGATAATTAGAAACCCGCTCGTGTGATCAGAGACCCGCTCGGGTGATTCTGCTGCAGCCTGGGTGTGACAGGAGCCACTGCTGCGCTGAGGGCTTTAGAGCATCATCGGCTCTAATGGTAACAGCTCCCTCTGCCACGTGTACAGAGAGCACTGCAGAGTGAAACGTGTTCAATCCAACGGGAATACGTTGCTTCTGCTACAAAAAAAAAAAAAAAAAAAAAAAAAAAAAAAAAAAAAAAAAAAAAAAACCACAGAGGAAAGTGTGGTTTTTCAAAAAAAAAAAAAAAAAAAAAAAAAAAAAAAAAAGGAAAAGAAGAACAAGCAGCAACTAAAATGTCCAGACTGGGAAAGCAGAGGTACCATAGAGCCGAAGTGCTGAAACGCCAGAATCAAATGCCTGAAAGGGTACAATTTAGCATTTTTTTTTTTACAACTGAGATGAAAATTAACCATTTAACATGCGTGCATAACAGGCCTGGTGAACTCGTTTGTACAGCAGCACTTTTGTCTGAGGCAAACTGCGTAGCTGATGTGGTACTTTCCACCCTGCACCAAAGGACAACCTTTTCATTAGCAAAATATATGTTTAATTTTAAAAAGGCAGAATACTCCCACTTCATGAAAGCTGTAAGACTGCTTAAGTGGGGCAATTTATTACACAATACAGGTGCTCTGTACGGCCAGTAAGAATTAACTGCTTTGCATAACAAGAATTCCCATAGGAAACATAATGAGTATAACAAAGTATATTGGAAACAAAAGGGAGCACTTAAGGAAGAAGACTAGAAACTGAAGTATAAAAAGTGAAAGAGTAAACCAGGTTTGTCTCATTTTCTCTAAAAGTAATAATTTGAATTCTGAGACAAAGGCAGAGAAATACAAATGTAAAATCTTTGTACAAATTTTAAAAAGCATACATAGGACTGGAAGCACAAAAATATAACAAAAGAGAGACCAAATATCATCTTTGATGTACCAATACCATCTGAAGCCTGTTTACATATTCTCTACATTTTTATCTCTTTTTGTTAGGCCAAAGTAGCATTCCCAAAAAGACTCAATGTACCACATCTCAGGCTGAAAAGTAAACAGTACATCACTACTGAGATGAAACCTTACTGAGACACACCAGCCTGGGCCAAGTGTGCATCCATTCTCCTACAAGCTCACTTTCCTCAGGTTTATTCCAAATCTAAAACTGTCTGCCCTGCATATTACCCAAGCAATCTCAAAGAGCTTGTATTAAAGACTTCCTTGTTCCCCCTTAACAAAACCAAGAGGGAATGTTTTATTAAAAGCTAAAGGAAGTTAGGATTGATTCTTGGTCTGCAGCTAAAAAAGATTTATGGGTTATTATTGATTTTCTTCGTTGTTCCTCAGCAAAGCAGCTCAGTAAGTACCTACAGCTGCTGAGATTCCCCAGAAGAATGCTTTGGTACACTGTGTTCAGACAGTTCATACAAAGGCTTTTACTACCTGCTGCCTTTCTTTTTTAACATCTTTGAGTTTTTTCTTGGTTCAGTCTCCCCTTCATGTGAACTGTGTGACATCTCTCTGAAAGAATAAACAAGAAAAAGAAAACAAAATTGCAGAAAGTTTTTAAAATGCTATACTTCCTTCTTAAACTAAATTAATTTTGGGAAAAGAAAGGCACTTGCTAAATAACTTCTGCACTCACTGGTTTCAGCTGCCTCTGTTGAAGCTGCCAAAACAAAGTTTCAAAAACATAAACGTTCCTTTGTTGGGTCCCTGTTCCCTACACACGTATCCCTTGTTGGCTGTGGGAAAGGAGTGTGTGAAAAGGGCTGATGCCATCAGGGAAAGGAGCCATCTCCTGAAGTCAGTCCCAGGCTGAGGTCACTCAGGGGATAAATACTTTTCCCCAAAGGCCTGTGGCTCCTGAGAACCAACTGTTTGCTTTGGCTGTCAGCAGGATTTTCTCTGCTCAATATATCAAGCCGCAGCGACCAGCTGGCTGGTTTGATCTGCCCGTAGTAATCAGCTGGCATCTTTCAGGTTTGTAGCCATTTCTTCTCCTCTAGTTAGCACCCCAGCATAAGCCAACTGAAACATCTATCAAGAAAATCATTGTTAGAGCTGCTACCCTCATCAGCCAAGACTGGCGCTTGCCTTTGTTCCTGAAAGAAAGGTGGAAGTTGAAAGCCTAAATACCACAGACCATATTTTGGTTGCTACATTTCAGCCTAGTTCCATTGAATTCACTTGTCTCTGCTGATTTATGCTGTCTGTGACTCAGGTTTAAAAAAAACTAAATAAAGGAAATTTGGAAACAGTATTTCTCATTTCTCTACCTTTAATCAAAGTTATTTATAAAATACATAGCAGCACAGACAAGCAAACACAGATTAATTTCCTAACTTTAAAAAAGATTACGGGGGAAAAAGGGTTAAGTGCATGTGAGAAGTAAATATTAAGGAAGCTCAGCTAGTGTAGGCATTATGTTTTGAGTTTGATTGACATACCTCCTTATGAAGTAGATTTTGCAGTTTTATATCAAAAAAAGGATTTTTTTATAAATAGCTTTTCACATACCATATTTTTAGTCTCTAATGTACCTGCATAAGCCAGAAGTCGTTCCGTGCGGCTCCTGAATATTTTCATGAGAATCATCTCTTTCTGCAGATTTGGATGACTGGAAGGTCTGTCTTTTGGAATTTCTTTTTTCACCTGAATTGCCAAATGCAGTGGATTAAAAAAAAAAATCACATATAGTAGAGCTTGTTTGGTTTTGATTAACCTAAAGCAAAAAAATACACTCAAATACTTCATACATACCTATTATTATTCCAAGGAAATCACTCCACTTTACATTAGCCTAGCATATTGCTTTTTTACCATTGGTTAGTTCTCACACAGCAGACCCTGAACTTCCACACTTGCTGAACACTGAAGTAAGTTCCCATGAGGTGCAACAGTTGAAAGCCCTATCATATATTTTCTTGGCAAGTCACTGAAAATGGCTTTTTATTACCACCAAACAGAAGAAAAGCCAGTTCATATTTTTGAGTGATTTGATCAGAACAACATGATGTTAAAAATTCTCTGCTTTTAGGGCCCCGAACTAAGCTTCCACAGGTGTCTGTGCAGTCACAGTGCCTACGAGGGCAAACACTTCTGCACACTTGAGACACAACAACTGGGAAGAGAGACTTCAAAATTGTGCAGGCGAGTGAGCTGCTTTTCCCTTTCAGGCACCCATCTTGCCTTTCAGCATCTTTCTAATGTAATGCCATATGTTTCATTCTGATAATGACAGAAAGACTGCACGGCTCAAAGGATGACACTTGTACAGTGCACCTGAAATGTAGACTAGGAAACACAACTGCTATTCTAAAACTTTGTCCCTAAGTATCTCTTGAAGAATGAATTAGTATAATTTGTTAAAACTATGGTAAATTCATAAAAATAGATCAAGCTTCCTGATTCAGTAAGATTGTACTTTTGAGTACGTGTGTGAGAGGCAATTCTTCCATTCTACCAGGAGAATGAAAGCTGGGTGATTCAACTCTGCTGTTCTTCCAAGGATTTAGTAATTGAGGTGAACAGAGTAGTTTCTAAAGGACATGACAAAGACATGAAAAATGTTTCGGTTTCAGCACAGCAAAGCCTTACCTCAGTGGACACAATGTGATCTATTGGTTAAAGGCTGCTCTGGAGTGAGGAAAGGTGACACTTGTTTGTGGCTGTGCTGCTGGAGAACTGAGTGACCTTGAAAGGTTCCATTACTTTTCCACATCCCAGTTAGGGAAATGGCACTGATGAAAAATGTCTCCTGAAACTCCAATGTGTTATACTGCAAAATCTGCACTGATATATGGGGTTTTTTAAACAATTCAGAATAGTACCAACCTGCTGGCTTGCTCCTTTTGGAGGGTTTCTTCTTCACAGTCAGTGGGACTCGGGTCAGCACAGCCAGCTCACTCACAAAGTCCTGCTCTGCTTCCTGCATGCAAGGACAAAGCAGCAATCACTCAGCACAACACAGCTCAGTTCTGGGTTATGTTATTCTACATGTGGCATGACAAAACAGGCACGTCACTTCAGAAACACAGGAAACAATATGGCCAGCATCAGGGAAGTGTTCCTACAAGACAGTGGTGAATCTCAGCACTGATTTCAATTAGGGTAGCAAAGAAACCCTTACAATCTGTCCCATGTTTTGCCATTGAATGCTTCACATCCATGAAGCACTTTACCCTGATTTACCTTTAGCTGATTCTCAAACTCGGTTTCTAGGCAGTGCAATCCCAGCAGCTTCTGTTTCAGAGACTCCAGACGAATTTGTTGCTGCAGTTCAAACTGAGTAAAAATCTTCTTCTGCTGTAGCGCTATCCTGCTCAAGAGAAATGTAAATGTGCAGATGTTGTTCAGCGCAAGGGAGGAATAAAATCCTGTCAAAGTCTATTTAGAAGATTTTGTAGAGAGAAAGGCTCATTAATAGTATTGCCTCAGCCAGCTTCTGCTGGGACAGAAAATTTTGTGCTAGATTTTTAGACTTACTTATTTTAATAACCCGCCTTGGCTGTCCATAGGATACAAGGTCCTTTTGGAGGTAGGAATCACAGGAGTGTGGAGTGTCCATGCCTGGACTTTGGGAGCTGGAATTCAGCCCTAAAGTTGAAGTCTGCTTTCAATCTAGGGTCAGCTTTACTGTCTGCTTGCCAAAGGGACAAGCTGTTCAAATGATCAGGTGTGAGGATAAGGGATTAAGAATTAGGCATTTCATCCAGGGCTCTTCAGTACCAGACTGAGCCATAAACATGATAATTCAAAACCTGGCAATTGAAAGCATTAACAACATGTTCTTCACTTATTTTGCTTTTCTGGTTAAGGATTATTATTAATACAGTAAAACCTGAATGGCTGCAACTTTGCTGCATCTGTATTTCTTCTGTTTTCTTGCCTGATCTACCTTAAAGCAATGCTGTCAATCACCCATCAAATTCCTCAGGGAAGGAGGTAACACAAATTGTTTCTGACATTTACACTTAATGAAGTTGCTATTGTAATAGTCACTGCTTATAGAGGTTACCTTTCAAAATCTGCTTTTTGAACTCACATGCATAACCTTTCACCAATGGCAAAAGGAAATAAAACAATAAAGCAATGTCGAGTTTACAGGAGTTAGAAAAAAAAAATGACATGTAAACTTTGTCATTAATTTACAAAGGACTGGACCATAAAAGAAATCATAATGGCAATAGGAAAATGGGTTTGATTACTGGTAGTCATGAGATCAGCTTAGATGCTGAATAGTTACATTCTTCAATACCCCACTTCTGCTTGTGTTACGGCAAATTTCATTGTATTTTGTTTTAAGATACTAGAATAGATTACCAGAGAAAAAAAAATGAGACAAAAGCTAGAAGTGAATTTATATGTCAGAATAAATGATAAATTTGATAATGAATAACTAACAGATCTTTTATGAAACCCTTTATTACATAAATCCATTTCTATACTAATTCAAACAGGGATGAAAAAATGGGCAACGATTTCTTCCAATTTAGAAGAAACAGAATGTCTAAAGAAAGATTCAACCTCTTTACAATGTCAAAATTGGAGATGTTGTATTTTTCTGGATACTAAACGAAGAGTAAAGACATAAAATGATTACAAAAATGCATCATATACACGACAAGCCATAGAGCTTTTTATGACAACTTACTCCTTCTTAATTGCAGTGCTTTTTGTCTGGACTTTAAGTTTCATAAAATCAGTAGTTAATTAAATATGATTTTTCTTGAACTAAAATTTGAGGGATTCAAATCTAAATTTAGTGCAAGTAATCTTGATTGTCCAAGGCATTCACTGAAGCCTTCTTGCCATTCTGAGTATTTTTAGGGCTGCAAACATTTTCTCTTCATTATGGTGTATGTTTTCTCCACAGAAAACTAACAAACGCTTTTGATGTTCAAAGTATAAAGGATGGAATGTAATGAATTACATTCAGCATTGGTTCCCATCCTACATTTATGTTAAATTTCTTTTAAAATTTGGCATATGTTTTGGCATTGTATTTCATTCTCTCTTTTTAAACTGCCTAAGTATAAATTCTTCAATCTGTAACTAATGACCATCAAAAAGTTTATTTAATAAGAAAGTAATTCTCTGAGCTCAAAGGGCGGACATCATTTGGCAACAGGTATTTCTTTTCCATCAAAGACAAATATAAAATGCAAACCCAAGACATTTATTCAGCTAGACATTTATGTAGATCTGCAATCACTCACAAAGTTTAAATAGACAGCAGTGCTGCTGCCTGGTCTAACCTTTGGTGGACCGTGGATGACACATTTAGGAGGCCTTTGGTGTGTTTTTCTTCCAGTGTCAGTTCATTCTCTTTATTCTTCAGTCTGATCCTTTCATTTCTTTCTGCTGAAATAATGTTTTCATAAAATTTTCTGCTCAAAGTTAAAAACTCTGAGTTGTGACAATCTTCATCACAAATTCATCCTGGTTCTAGGTAGTCTTTCCAAAGTTACTGCTCCTTAGAGATATCAAGTACTTCTCACACACTCTGCCACTGTGATCTGTTGCACAGAGAATACTTTGTGCATCCTTTAGCTAAGAAGGGAATATCACTGAATTCCTATTCTACCTACTTCTCCCACTTGGCTAACTGATTAACATGGAATTCAAAGCAGAAATTTTCTAAAAAGACCTTGATGCCTTAAGCAAGAACTGCAATACCTAAACAAAAAATGCAATATGAAGAAAACCTCCACTCAGAGGTGACTTATTCCTGGGAATGCCCAGCTTCACAAAATGTCCCCTCAGCGGACAGGAAACTATTCTGGTTACTTTTGCATATGCTCACACTCTGTGACTGGGTGCCTATCAGCTGACCAGGCTCCTGACTCTTGCCTCTGAAGTCCTGCCCGGCAGCATCTTGAGCACATCTGACAGACAGGACCTCACACTGCTGCTTTTAAATAAAACAGGAGGGAGATGGATGGATTTGTAACAGATCAGGGTACATAACCTTCATCTGGGGACCATCCAACCTTTTGTGAACACTCAAAGAGGCTAACAGGCACCTTTCCTCCCAACTGTACCATCAGGGAGCAGCTACTGAATGTACTCCGGGCTGGGCTGGGCTGGCTGTGTGACAGGAGATCTTTTCTCCTGTGGCTGTGCTAGGCAGACTAAACTCAGATTTACTAGGTCAAGGGATGCCAGAAGAAGCAAAATCCTCTAGCCTTACATTAGGCACAGTCACTGGGAGACAGAATTGTCTTGTAGTTGTCAATATCATACGTACCTTGTAAGGATGTCAGATGCTGAAGCTTTTTCCCTTCATAGCCTTCTGTGATTTTTCCTAATTGCTGGTAGTAGTTTTGCACCAGTCTATTGATATTATTGCTGGTTCCATACACACTTTCGACAGCAGATTCCACCAGTCTCTCCTGAATCACACAGTACAAGCCACAATTCATTTTCCAAGCCCAAAAGTGTTTTGATCTGTTTAAAAAAACCCCATACCTAATTTGGTACGTGCACACAAAACTCTGAATTTACAAGCTGCCTTTAAAAATGGGGCAGACTGAGATACTGAAAACCATGCAAAATTTCAACATGAAAAATCTCAGCAAAATCTTTCTAATTTGCCTCATCTCCATCTGGGAACGGGTCATTCCCCTATCCATTCAATCTCTACAGCCCATGGTAACAGTTAAGCTAACTGCCAGCAAAGCAAGCTAATCCATGTGTAGCTCTGCTGTGACTTCCCATTACACAGAAAATCCAAATATTTACTTTGGAAAAAAAATATTAATCTATGACGTAAGTTTTAATTTTAATTTTATTTAATTATTTATCTATTAATTAATATTAAGGTGTTAGCACTATTAATTAGGCATAAAATCTTTATCAATTGATAACCATCTCCATTTCTTTCTTCTTTTTGTTATTCTCTGCCATCAAGAGTTCTGACAATTTTTTTCCTGTTCCGGTGTTTGACTTCATAAAATCTGCTTTGGCTGCTGAAGCAAATACTGTACTGCTACATAAGTGTTAGCTTGTAAATACTTTGCAATTTATGCTCATTTTTAACACAGGTCCTTATGGTCTTCTGCTGATACTTCCAGGTAATGCATACATGAAATTGCCTTCCATCTGCGCAAAGCAGCCCTTGTTTTGTTTGGAAAACTGCTAGTCACCATTTCCATACCTTGAAGTCCTGTCCATCATCTGAACTCTTTTTTTCAGCTACCCCTCGGGCGTACTGCAGCAGTGTCTGCCCAATCACCTGCTCCATGTGCTGCTGAAGAAACTGAAGAGCTTCTTGGATTTCTGTGACTAGCTGCTGGTGAAATTCTAAATTGGTTTCTTGTGTTTCTTCCTCAAGCTTCTCCTCCTCTTCACGAATGTGGGATTCCTGGTAATCAGAGAGTAAGACAGCACTGCCACTTAAATATGTTAAAAATTGTAGTCGGCTTCACTTTGAAAGAAAGTCCTGCACCCACACAGAATGTTACAGTTTAATAATTATAATAATATAATTTACAGTGGAAGTTTGTGCAGTCATTTAACACATTTGTCTTTCCAACAGAACTATTGCCTCTGTCATGATACGTACAGTAAAAGTTGCATCCTGCCCCATTAGTCACTCCCAAGTGATGTATTCACACGTATGTGAAATATCCTGAGTCCAGTAAGGGATAATCGTGGATGCCTTGATAAACTGCACAGGAGCAAGGCAAGTATAGCTATGTACCAGGAATATTTGCACAGTTTGTGTGGTCTACCCGAGAAAAACTTGCTATGTTGGTACTTGGGAGTACCAATACCCTTGGGAGTACCAATGGCACTTGGGACAGGTCATGAACATGTGTAATAGCACTTGAAAACCATTTGCACAACATCTTCCGGTGGTGAGTTCTAAAGCTTCGCCACACATTTCTTAATTTTGAATCTGCTATCTAGTAACTTTGCTGGTACTCTCTTCTTTCATTAGAAACATGTGAAAAATGGTTCTCTATTCACATATTTGATGCCAGTTTTAAAAGCTATGATATTCCAGAAGACACCTATTTTTTAGGCTAAAAAGTTCAAGTCCTTTGAGGTCTTTGGACCATCCTTGACTCCATTTTCTCTGCTTCTTTTTAAATCCACCTTTCATCTAAACTCTCTTTAGTGAACAGTAGTATCTGCTTACCAGCACGGCCTGTTCTGTCATCCTTAAGTGTACTGGTCTGCCATAGATGGCCTTCTATTGTGTTGCTGATGTCCTTATATTTATATACTCATTTAAGGCTAAATAACATTAAATTATTTGGAGGGATTTGACAGTGCCTATTTGATGCCTTCTTGGAAACATGAAATGAAAGTAGAAAAAAAACCTGTTTAGCCCACATTCATCTGTAAATATAATAATGTTCCAATTAATGCTGGGTTGTTCTGACATGTTGTATTTATAGCTAAGACATAAGTTTTTGAGGTTTTTAGAAGTTGGAATGTCATTAAACGGTTTCTCCTTTTTTTTAGAGAACCAATGTCACGTGATTACACCCAAGCTAGGATTTATTACAGTCATTTTACATTCTATATTAAATCAGTGGATAGACATGACATTCTCCACCAGCATAAAGCTGGCCCAACCAAAAATTAAGTTTGAGTAAAACAACACAGTATGTCTAAAAATCTGGTTGAGTGTCTGTAAATTAACCTCTTCCTGAACTCCTTATAGATTGGTTCTAGTTTTGGAGGTTGTTTGTAACATGTTTTTTCTCTCTTGACTTTTCGCAATTCCACATGTATGCCCTACTTTTTTGGCAGCAAGAATCTTAGATGTGTATTTTTAGGCACTTCCTTGTGAGATTGGTTTTAGCTGGACTTGGAAAGAGGCTGTAAATGGAGAAAGGCCAAAGGAACACTAATACCTGGGGACATTTCATTTTCATTAGGGAACCCAGTGATTGCATCAATTAATGTCTCCATGTGAGCTAAGTGAGAGCGAGTAGTGGAAAGCAAGAGGAATGCAGTGACATGCATCTGTATTTTATTATTTTATATTTTATTTCTTCTGAAGGTTAATGAGTTTTTCAGATTTTCAAACTCAACAGAAACTGCTTCAATTGACATTTTGCAAATATGAAAACAGCAGGACACAGATTTTCCTAAATTCCTCTTCCACGTGGAGATCGAGGGTTTGTATTATGCAAATCAAAATTAGAGGAATACAAGGTTTTATCTCCCAGCTAATTACACAGCAACAGCATGGAGCACAGAGCTGCAAAGTGTTTGATGGGTTCAAGCCATATGTGCAGCAGCAGTGGGTTGGGCAGGACTATCACTTGACACTTGCTGGGAGGGTTGTCTGAGGTTGAAATATGAAATGTGGTGATGTTCTATGCAAATATCCAATGCAGGTAATTAAATAACCAACAACACTTAATCGTGCTAAAAACCAGTCACAAACAGATGTGAAAGTGACCTATGGGAATATCATGTCTAAAAATCCCTTAAACTTTCTTTTGTCTTCTTCATCTACAGTAGCCAAGTAACTTGGGAGGATTGGGAATGGATGCTGATCTTCTTATGGCCAGAGAGAGAAAAAAAAAGAATGAAAAATTACAACAGTATAGAAGAACTTGCTAGGTGTGGTAGGAGTAAGAATTTCTCCTAATGCTCAAGTAAGAGCTTCTCAAGAGCATATTATGATCCTCAGCAGAATTGGTAGGAGTTTCTCTTACCCGGAAGCAGTAGCTTTGCAGAAGTCCTTTATACATGTTGGCATCCTTGCCTTCTTGCATTGGTACTTTCACATAAATAAATTGCTAAATAAGCTTGCTAGGATAACACATCTCACAGATGGCTATACACTTGATAAAGTATAAGGGATTTTAAAATGTCTGCCCAAACTACAACAGGCACACTCAGGGACCTCCTATACCACCTAAGGGCACATTTTTGACACAGAACATTTTTCTTTCTCCTTGGAGCTTGATCTTTTTTTTTTTTTTTTTGTGGTTTAGATCTGCCATGGCTACTTCTAATGACAAATATCACACCATATGAGACCTCTGGAGACAACCCACTGGACACGGTACCTACCACTGCCTTTTGTAACTGCCACTGGTCCTCATCTTGGCACAGGGAGGATCCCTTCTGCAGGGTATGTTGCTCCCTCAGCTCCTGAAGCAAGCTCTTCTTTCTGGACAGTCTCATGCGTGCCAGGGCTGCCATTCCAGCTCTTCGGAAGGCTAACCTTCTGAGTACTGAACACAGCAGAAGTCGGTGTTTTAGCAATATATAGCTAACAGACCTGTAAAAAGGACCATTAAAAATCCATCAGTGAGGCTGCTTGCTGGTTTGGCACACCTATGTTCAGCAAAGTCATTGCTTAAAGGTGACAAGAGTTATTTTTCACTCTCTGCAATGTCTTTTCGTACAAAGCATGCCTTGGAAAGCTGCTCAGGTGTGAAGAATGGGTATTGCTGTGTTACACTTCTGGTTCTGTCACACCGAAGTTAAATTAAAATGAAAACAGAAATAAAACAGTTAAAAAAACATCTATATGCTGCTGGAGTGAACATTTTATCTTGCAGAAAATGCAACTCCAGTGTGACATAGGGAGTGCAGAGAGAGGCTGGATCAAGACTAGAAACCACTCACAAACACAGCAGATACTCACAAAGCACACCAGTTACAAATCAGATAAGACTGTTTTTTCTACTTTCCAGGAGTCCTGATACATCTATTTCTTTTTAATTTGCTTTTGATACTCAGACAAAAAACTAGAGCAATTGCCTTTCTGTCTGAAGGTGCTAATAATCCCTCAACATTGCTTTCCACAATGTAATGTACACAAGTTTTTATCTGGGCACGCAACAGTGAGCTTTCACCCCACTGCTGACTGATGAAACTGTGCTTACTTATCACTGAGGCATCCTAGTCTGCTTACGACACCTTGAATTATCTTCTCTTGTTTCTCAGACAGGTGCTTTTGCATCACAGCAGACAGGGCATATTCTGTTATCCAGAGCTAGAAGCAGGGAAAAGAATTACAAATATAAGATTCTCTGATTTCAGTCAGCCACCACATCAAGAAACAAGGGTTTATTTTGCTAAAAAAATCATCCCTTGCTTTCAAAAACAAACTCATGCTGAATTAAAATTATTCTACTTAGGATTTTTTTTTTTCAATTATCAAAATCTTCAACAAAACTCACTGAAAAGAAAAGCTTTGCACTGGTTTGGATCAGCCCTGACCTGTGTCTCCTACAGATTTTTTGATTTCAGCAACAGAGGAACAAGAGAACAATATGGCACAAAATACTGCATTGACTCTTATCAGCAGGTTGCAATAGGTTTTTTATTTCTTTTTTTTCCTTTCACTAGTAGAGAATGTAGTTTTTATTTTCACTGAACAAAATCAAGCTTTCATCTTCCATCACACTTTTGTCATAGTACACAGTGCTAATAGTTGGAAATGGAGATGACATGATTAGGTAAGTATATGGACTTCAAGTTTACAACTCCTTCAGGGTGATATTTAGATCAAAGAATTTAATCTTTAAATGAGTTTTGATGGATTTGTTATTAGACTGTAAACTTCTGGAGATATGGACTTAAGATTTTTTTTAGTATGTTGCCAGAATTTAAGGAATAGCAAGTCATAAGATGAAATACTTGCAAGACTCCAACTCTTACTGTAAGACGAAGAACATATTTTAGGCTACTGACAGCTGAATAAAAGCAAGTTACCTGCTGATGTATCCAGAGCCCTAAATTAAATATAATACCCAGGATGTCTGACAGTTTCACTTTGTGTTACAGCCTAATTCAGAACTCAAGGGACTAAATTCTCTATTATGGCAGACAGGTAGGTTTCGCTAGGTATGTCCAGCAAAGGATTAGATGTCCTGGCTGCAGGAGGGGGTGAATTTTAGCGCGGTGTGGGCACACCCAAGTTGTTATTCTATACCACCCACATCACACCTGTGGGCGTGGTTCTGGGGTGAAAATGAGCGCACCCCTCAGAAGTGGGCACCATTTTGCCTCTCCCTCTCCAGCAGGAAGGTGTCAGCATCACCTCTGCAGATCCAGCCCCTGCGGCACCCCTGCTCCCCCTCCTGTTTTCCCCGGAACGCGGCTACAGGACGTGGTGCTGAAAGGACAGCGGCAACAGCGCTCATCACCAGCAGTGCTGAACCGACAGCGCCGCTGCAGAGGCTGCCACGGGTAAGGACTGGTGCGGTCCAACCAACCCAGTCTAAGGGAGCCCTGCTGACAACAGCTGAGCTGAGCCTGGGCCAGCTGAGCTGAGCTGAAAGGAGGTGGCAGAATTGTTGGAAAAGTGGCAGCGACCTGCAGGACCACCTCCAGCGCAGCGGGGCAGGAGAAACAGCGGCACAGGCACCTGTGCGAACCGAGCCCAGCAGAGCGGCGGCGCAGCCTGACTCAGGGGATTTGTCACTGGCTTTCATGGTTTCAGGCTGGGGATGGGTGGGAAAAATAAGTCGTGGGACTTCCCTTGCCATCCTGCCTTTGCTCCCGATGGCCACGTGGGCGGCGCACAGGAATGGTCACCATATTACCTTTGTCTGGGGAAGCCAAGTGGCCAGGATATACAGGGAGGGTCCACCAGCTGTTTGTTTCTTCCCAGTGGTGAATTCATTTTTGCTGGGTAAAACAACTTCTCTTTTTGTATACCTTTGCTATTAATATTGCTGTTGTTATTGTGCATTTCTTATTCCATGGCTTTGTGCTTTCAGTAAATTGTTATCTCAACCCATAGCCTCTGCTTTTGCCACTCCCTTAACGGAACAGGCAGGGGAAGGGGAGTGACTCATCTGGAGTTTAATTTCCATCTAGTGATAAAACCAGCACAAATGTATAATTGCACAATTGTTAGTGTTAGAAATTAGGAGTGGTACTGGGCCTCCCTGCTGGATATGAGTCTTTTCCTTGGGAAGCGGTGATCTATGCAGGAGAGAGGCTTTCTCTGTGAGCACCGAATGAACACCCCTGGGAAGTGCAGAACATCACAAACATCATCATCTTTGGCTTCAGAATAAAAATGTATTTCTTTCATGGCTAGCGCCTTCTCTGTAGTACACACAGTGACACATCTAACAGACCTCTCTCCACGCAGAAAACCTTACCAAAACACATGTTCCTGCGCAGGATGCCTGACAAGGATGGGCAGACGTTCAACAAGTGACAGATGGGAAGAGTGCAGCTGAGCATGAGAAACACAGCCCAAAAGACTGCATGGCACTGGAGACCCACTAGGCTGCTCTCGGCAAGAGCCTCAGACATACCTGTGTAGCCAGATCTCAACTGATCTGAGTGTAGGTGAGTCTGATAATCACAGAGCACAGCTGAGCACAGTGTCTTCTCTGATTGCATGCTGCAAGCATCAAATTAAAATCTATCAGGTCTCCAGGTATCATCATGACAGATGGCAAAGACTTGCTTGAAGTAATAATATTATCAGTATTTCTCTTTAGCAGCTCTGTGGATATGGCTTCTAGTGTTTCACACCTCTCTGCACACGCCTTGTAGATCCATCACATTGTGCACTTTAATGTCTCTTTCAGCAGTTAAAAGAAAGTCTTAAAATGACCTTCTACTTTCTAGAAGTGTTTTTTATTTCCATTGAGAGATTGGCTGTGGTTCAGATGTGGGTTTCCATCATTTTTGGAGACCTGATTATTCACTGAGAAGTTGCTCTTGAAGGGCAAGTCAAACAGCATGAGGATATATATCACCAAGAGACAGAAGACAGGAGATGATATCTGAATTACAATTGGAATGGTAAATGATATAATATTGCAGCCAAGAACCTGATAGCACCTCACTTGCTATCAGTGATATATCCTATCCAGAAAGGCACTCAGAGTGATAACAATGACAAGTCTTGTAGTTGTTCTTTACTTCTGTTTGTGAAGAAACAGCCTAGTTCTGTAGTAGTGAAGAGTTTCTTCTAAAGAATGAGTCACCTCTTCCGTTAAGAGCGCACTCGAGGTAATCTGCATGCAGAATTTATAAAGTGTCTCTGCACCTCCCTGAGACCAATGGGAAACTGAGAATACAGCAGAAATTCCTCCAGCACACAGTTATTAAACTGAACAGTAAAAGTACTTCAGTCGTGTATGTAGTAAGAGAAAAAGAGGAAAGGAGGGGGATTATTACACATTTATGATGAGGTGATAAATAAGGTTGAGAATTAGACCAAATACTAAACCAGTGTTCTGTCTCAAAAAGGCCATTAGGAAGATGATCAAGATGGAAAGCAGCAGCTGGAATAAACAGAATATTCTGTGTTTTACTGGAAGCAACACCTAGGCAGCTCACTGGGATGGGCTGGCAGAGCTGGGTATTTTCCACCTCCAAAATACATGAAGACCTCACACACAGAAGCTGAAATGTGACAGCAAAGATTCTCTGGGACTGTTGAGGCTGCTGGCACGTGGCTGAAAACCAGCAAAACAGATTACTTCTTCAGGCCAGGTGGCAAGGTCGGGCTTTGTGCTGTGTGTCATTCTCTAAGGAAAAATAAACCAGAGAAAGTGATAAAATGCCATGTCAAAACTGGTAAGCATGTGCCAGTTCAGTTTTCTGGGTGTCAAGCAAAGATGCGGGAACGGATGGAAATCTCATCCTGTTTTTATTCTGTGAGCTTCCAAGTATTCTGCTTCTTGGTCACAAGCCCATTACAAGGTGTTCTGAAGCACTACTGAAGTTAAGTATTACTCTCTGGCAATAAAGGTGAGGAATATGCCTCTCATTTCTGTTTTGACATCTTTAGCACAAATTATTCAGGGAATGAAAGGAAAGTGCTTTCTCTGTCCCGGCCTGTAGATGGGGTGCGATGCACGCCGACTGCCAAGTGAATCTCAGCCTGATGCAGGGGGCTGCTCCCTGAAACTGCTCTCTACGGAAATCATAAGTTAGGGACTATGTGGGAAAATGCTCAAAATTTATTTTCATTAGTCATTTATTCCCATTTGCCTCACTCATACCCTCAAGCCTATAAGGCAAAGTTATATATGAAACTGATTTTTTTCATTTCAGTTGTAAAAGTGATTCTTTTCCCCATTTTCCCATTCCAGAGATGTATAAATGCTAGGAAAGATCATCTAAAAAAAAAGGTGGTTCAAGTAAAAGGGAAAAACGTCTTTTAGAGCCACCTTGAAAAGCACACGTAAATACCCTCGTGAAAAGTCTTCTCTTGTTAACACTTCCCAAGCCCGTAAAGGACGTGATTGTGTAACTCTAAGCATAGCACATTTATCAAGAGGCAAATGAAAGACATATCTCCTGCTGCAAAATGCCTGACAATTTAAAAGTCAATATGACTGTTGATTTATGGATCTTTTGTCATAGCCAGAACTCTAACATCTGTGGGATCTCCCACATGACATAATCACCTGTCACAAGTGTCCAATATCTCTTCTTCTTAAGGTGGAAACCAAGTGTTCCTTTTCGTAGGACTCAAGTGTCAGCTTATTGCTTAAATGTTCACACTGCTATGTTTATAGTAGGAAAGGGACAAGAAAACCACTTTGCATTTGAACACAATATAATGGGTTGTGATGTTTTTCAGACTCATGAAAATTTGCCAGCCTAGCTTTGCAATAGCTGTCTCCCTGCATGCTCTCTTTGGAGATAAAGCAGATTTTTTTCCAGTTCAAATCCTTTCCAAAAAGGCACAAGCATCAAGTTAAAAAAGGTACTTAGGCTCCTGCACGGAATATTGTCTTGAGGAATCATAAGATGAATTTCTCACTAAGAGGAACTCTTATCTCTTCTTGGAATTTATTCTGCAGAATCACTTGTCCTTAGGACAGCTCTGTCTGCCACTTGGGAGATTTTTGTATTGAATAAAGCCCAACTGCAGGGCTGGTGAGTCACAGACCAATGGGAGAGCTCTGTCGTTCCTAAATTAATTCCTCTATAGCTCTATACCTCAGTAATTACTGTTAATGATGTCAGCAAACCCTTCATTATTTTATTTTTAATTTTTTTCTAGCTAGGAAGTCATCTGCTTTACATTATGAATGCTAGGGTACACAAAGTGATGGAAAGTCAATTTTCTAATTTAAATAACCTATGATTGGGCATGACCAGAACACCTGAATTCACACACAATGAATCCTTCACACAGTGCTGCCTGAAGACCTATTATCTAGCAGCTGAGTGCTGGAGACGAACTAATCCTTTAAATCCTTTGAGAAAAATTCTCAGGGTATGGTTTCTCCACTCAACAGGGTGCCCAGTGATAGCAACAGAGGAATGTACAAACAGCATTTTTGGACCAAAATGTCAGACTTGAGATGTCCCCTCTGTGGCGACTCTCTTATTTGCTAAATGCGTCCTCTCTGGCCCTGAATGACAGTTGGGGTTCAATGGGACAGTGGAAGGGCCACAGCAGAGGTGCCCTAACGTGCACTCTGACATGCCATTATTTCTAAGCTGCACACCAGAACCTCCTGCTTTCCTGTGTTTTTTTATGACAGTGAATACCACCACGTTGCTTAGGGCTCTGCGCACTATGAGACGTGCTCGTAGCTCACCTACCAGAGCAGGCTGCTCAGGCCGTGCACGTACAAGGACAGGCAATTGGTGAACCCTTGATGAATGTGAAAATGAACAGCAAGGTTTAAACTTGACAAGTCAGGTACTCTATCTAATTCTTGATAAAAAGGAGTAAAATAATAAAAAAATAAAAAAAATTGAGGTCAGACATTGTTTCATTAATCACCGAAGGTACAGGTATGCCAAAATCAAACACTAAATGCCAGCCAACAGTCCTGGGAAATACGAATGCTCACTGTTAACTAAACCTGTGAGCAGACCCACTGGCATCAGTGGTTGGTCCCAAGCACAATTTACTTTAGTTTGCTA
This sequence comes from Cnemophilus loriae, assembly GCA_013397755.1. Taxonomy (NCBI): domain Eukaryota; kingdom Metazoa; phylum Chordata; class Aves; order Passeriformes; family Corvidae; genus Cnemophilus; species Cnemophilus loriae. The sequence continues at coordinate 2,406,342 of VZTF01007181.1, read as the reverse complement.
GATAGCCCTGTGCCACCAAAACAGAAAAACAGAATTGTTTTTCAAAACAGGTCAGTTACAATACAGTAAATATAAAAAAATGAGGGAGGTGCATGTTGCGTAACTCCGGATCGAGGAAAATATAGAAGAAAAAAAGGAAATGTCTAAAAATTTCCAAAGAAAAATTTTACTTTTGTATTCCCAAGGGTGTTCTAAACTCACTGGTTAGCAAACAACTCTACCAGATTTAGTACGAAGCCCACAGTTTCCTGAGTGACAGTGTTTTACAGTAGAATCCTAAATATGAGTGGGTTAAAAAGTTGAACACCTTAACGCAGTTTGCAATAATTAGGGACTTGCTCAGTACATCATTAACAATGTACTGGATTGTCTGGGCACTTTGGAAAATGAGGGCAGGGAAAATACGATTCTGCTAGTGTTAAAGAAATCTGCCAACCTTTTATTTAAGAAGCTCCAATAACTCTATACCTTGCAGCACACACTTAACACTTAGGAAAGGACACACCTTTGAATAGAGAAGGTCTTTCTTTGACTAAGCTGTGTTAGAAGCAGTGTTAACAGAGATATAGCATTGCATGAATAAAGTTCTAGGTCCCAGCCTGATGCTAAAGACACCTGTCTCTGCATTTACTCTTGTTTTCTCCTCTGGTGTCAATGCCTCCTATGGTGGGCACACACAGAGCAGGAAAGCTGGATGCGTGTTTTTTCACCTTCTCAGAGTAAACTAAGTTTATAAAAGTATGTATCATATGTTTCCAGTTATTATAGTATTAATACATAGAAATTAGTCAGAAACATTTATCATTGCAAGGCTTCCTTGCCTGTAAACTGTATTCATACGTACTCTCTTCAAACAGACCCGGTGAAGGTTTTTTTGAACTGTTTCTGTAGATGCCAAGAGTTGAGGACATCAGAGAGCCTTGCCAAAAAGTGTTTATGTGCTGACAAAGCTGTCAAACACTGTGGACAGATGTTCAGTAATTATTCTCTGACTCTTCTATGCAAGCCTACATGCACAGCATACATATTCACTCCATGCGGCAGATAAAACTGCTCCTCCTCAGCCTGGAGCTGTGTCTGGACCAGGCTATATATTTATATACTAAACACTCCCCACAGGTAAGCATCTTGATAATTTTTTCCACATCCCATTTTTTAAACACTGAGGCCCCAGAACATAACATGGATCTTACTTCTTTTTCTTGTAATAGCTGTTCCTGGAAAAGCTTCCAGCGTCTCTGGCGGTGGTTCTGCCATTTCTCCAGCTGAGGGACCAAATTCTCCTGCCATTCCTCTTTCAGAAGCTCACATTCTCTTACTGAGAGGCTGGTCACCACGGGCAGGGTCTGAAGAAACAGCTCTGTCACCAACTCTGCTAAAGCATGGGAAGCCTTAGAGTACAGCTCCTAACAGAGGGACAGACAAGGACAGAGAGACACAAGGTGACAAAGTGAACCCTCAGCCCTTTGGAGCTGTTTCCCTGCATGTTCCATGACTGATGCCAGTGAGGGAACCATGTGAATACACTGGGCTGGTGACCAACTCCTAGAGCTAAAATCCAATGCCACTAAGGCTTGAGTTAAAAAGATCAGGTTTTGTAGATGGAACAACATAAATGTTTTGGTTCAAGCTACACAAGGCATTTAAAATGCAACAGTGGCAAGAACACATGAGACCCTGAACCCTAACTGTTGCTCACATCTGACTGCAGTAGAAAAGAATATTTTGTTTTACTGGCTATGGTGATGCATTATAAAAACACCTATTTTGAAAGTTGCTGTGAAAACAATCCGGTGTAGCACAACACCTCATAGACACATTTTCACAGGTGCTGATATGAAATGAATGAGGAAAGAGGGAAGAGTTAAAAGTGACAGTACGGCTTTTAGCGAGACAAAAGTGACGCTAGTCATGTTAATAGTTGGTACGTCAAAATATGACACTCTTCAATGCCTCAAGAACAGAATTATTCAAATTCACCCCGATGCAGAATAGTTTTGAGCCTAGGAAAACAAACATCTTCTGTTGGTTTTAATGAAACTAGTCCCATATGAGCAGTTTTTAATTGCTGAGGCTGTTTCACTCACAAGAAGCATTGGGGTGATTTAGTCAGATGGTATTTGAGCTAAAAACTCTGTTCTAGTTTCACTGTCAAATACACAGTGGTGATAGGAGCTGTGTTGGCAAACTTGGTACAATTTGAGGTAATTCCTGGGGAGAAGGAGTGGGGACAGGTAGCTTTCCCAGCTGAATAGGGAACAAAAACACACTGGAAAGTCACATGGACACTGCAGTATTCCTGCAGGATGATGAGCTATTTTTGTGTGAGCTCCGCATGATCCTACCAGTCCAAAAAGCTTTAGTGCCTAGCTGGGCTTGCTTTCATTGCAAACCAGTGTTAACCCTATTGAAAACACTTATATTTCTTTCTTTTCTTTAAAATACCAATAACAGTTTTAAAACTCTTTTAAGGATTCCTGTTAGAAGAACAAGTCAGGTCTTCTAGACGCTGCCTATTTTTAAATACAGGTTTAATAACAAATTCTTAGATGATCAAAATCTAGAACCTCTCAGTAGAAACACAGGGCTATTTATCTAGATGTCAAATAGGTCTGTCTGCAGCTCATAGATAAGAAAAGTTCTAGTAGAATTTTTTTGGGGGATGGAGCATACACTGCTATAATGTACTGTTGTGTAAGAGTCCATTCCAACTGCTAGGTATTGAATCATAAAATGGAAAATACTAAAAAATAATAATAATAAAAACTCCACAAAAACCAAAAGAGGATGTTAAAGTGCAAGGACAAGAACTCGGAAATAAAGACCAGAACTTAGGCTGAATGTGAAATGTAGTTCTGTGCCCCCATAATGATACATTTGGGGTTTATGTAATGTTTCCACAGCACCTTTATCTGTTCCATGTTTAGGTTTATGAATATCCTTTGAACTGATTGATTTCTGAAAGATATTTTAATATTTCTCATTTATTGTAAAATATACAAGCTGTGCACTGAGTACTAAATTATTATTTTCCTCCTATGATCTCTCTAGGATGCTAATCACCATATTAATTAGCTGTTCCACAAACAATAAATAGCTTAACAGCTCCCTGCAGTAACCTCTCCTTATGGATAAAATTGAGGCACAACACTACAAAACGTGTTCACTACACCTCTGAGATGAGCTGTCTCAGCTCTTTCCACTCTCTTACCTGTTTTAAAGAAGGCAGGATTTTCAGAACCCAGCTCCCACTGGCTTTCTTTAATCTCAAAGTATTCTGAATTCTTGCAAATTGGACTATGGCTTTTTGCAACTGAGTACTGGGCATAAGTATGAGAATTAGTAGTCAAAGACCCAACATAATACCTAATTTCTGATAATACTTTTCCCAGTTCTAGTGACTGTTCACAATCTGGACATGACAGTATCATTAGGGTAACATTTGCTACACAGGTGCATCCTGCGCTGAAGGATTATTGCCTCTATTCCTTAATTATTATAGTTACAAGTCCCTGTTACACCAAGAGGCAAGGTTTATACCATCCTAATCATCTCTGTAGTTGTGGGCCTGGCTTAGCTTGGCAAAAGCAGTGCCAAATGGTTTGTTTGAATTCTCTCTTCTGCTGTTATTTTAAAATCCAAGACTCTGAGTTCTCAGATTTAACATAAGGTCAAAGATACTGTATTTCTTATCTACATATCCCATACAACATTTAAAGAATAATGGCTCTATCTCTGTAATCCATCTCTCCTCTGAGCTTTACCAGCCTTTCAGGACATGTTAATTCTCCTGCCTTTACTGGGTGTTCAGCGATGTAAGAATTTCTGTTGGGTCTGAAATAGTTCAGAAGGAGCCTAGAGGAGTCCATGGCATTTCTACTGCAGTATCAAAAGATCTCAGGCAGGGTGTTAAGGAATTCTATTCTTAAACAATGGCAGCTAAATCTCTTTTGAACACATAATGCCATTTTGTTCTGCCTGTACTCCCTGCACCTTCAAATTATACTGTATACTTACCCTTGGCACTACCAGAGTGGAGACATAGTTACTGAAGAAAAATGTGATTAGGTCCTGTTCCCACAAAATTACTTACCTATTAATTGCCTCATTAATGTGATGGGCCAAATCACATGGACATCAGAGCCCAGGCAGCCCTTGCATGCCAGACCTAAGAGGACAGCGTGCTGTACCCAGAGACCATACCACAGGGACAACACAGTGGCCATGCTGTTTAATGCAGCACTTGAAAAAATGTCGTGGAATGGCCTTTTAAAATTTGGTAGGGGAAATACTAAGTCTATATTTAGGAAAGATGGCAGATGTGATTGAATTCTACCCAGCAACTCAAGCTTACAAAATAGTTCAATACTATTTGTACCCTAAGGAATGTACTTGATTTCAAACTGCAATAAAATCTGTCTGTGAGCAGGGATGGCACACTATGTATAAAATTAAAGTTATTTTCCACAGGAAAGAAAAGGAAAATCAGCACTGCTTCCAGGATCTTATTTTTGGAGTAGAGCCTCTACAAACATTTTTTTGCAAGCTTCCTGATATGCCATCTCTTGTTTTCAGAGCTTTGACTTAATGAAATTTATTCAATTTGATTCCATTAATAAAATAGCTGATTGCAGTATTGAATGAACCTGTTTGTAGTACCTAGCAGTCAGTCTCAAAGCTTTTCAAAAACTCCCCAGAGAAATACATCAAGCATAAAGAAACACCATGGGGTATACATGGAAATGGGCTTAGATTAAAATGCTGAGTGCATCTGAATTTTAAACAAGGCGGTAAATATATAATTTTGTCAAAAAACCAGGGGAAATACATAGCTTATCAGATTTCACTCAAAGAACAATATTAATTCTCCCCCTTAAACCTAAATGATTAAAAGGTTCCTACATATAGATGAGTGAATAGTGAAATTGTGAAGCAGGAAGATGTATTTAGAAAGGCTGGTTGTACTTTATTTTACATGCCAGCCACTGAAAAGAATATATTATCACAAAGAGGCAACTGCACAGCTATTTGTTAACTTGTGATAGAACATTTTATTAAAGGAATTAAAGTATCTGATCAAAGATGTAGAACACTGTTGCATGTGCCTCCAGAAGCTCAGTGGCTAGGACACTTGGTTAGGAGGTAAGAGATTCATCTTCCAACCCATACTGTATCTTACTAAGGACAGAGATTAAATACTCTGATCATACATCCTATAAATACATCAAAAATTCTGAGACACTGGACACACACACCACTGGCCACTAGAAGATACTTCACATACACTCAGAAGATACACTCACTTGAAATGGGGAAAAACTGATTGCATGTACTTCTCTCTTCCATGTGAAGAATTCTGGAAAGTCAATTGGAAAATGAAAACCCTACCTGCTTTTAAGCATCCTAACATCAATAAAACACAGTGACATTGAAGTCATCCTTAGCCCCACTGCTTGATTTCCACGCATCTAAAATGGAGGTTTATTGAAATTTCAGTCTTGCCCCTCACTGGTCTTTGATTTATTCAGGGGGCAGTTTCAATCTTCTCTTTTGGTACTCCTATTTTAGAAATATGCCTTTGTGGATAAGGTTATGTCCTTCACGAGATCTGACTATTAACAAATTGTGAATCCGTATAGTGGTAAAATACATTTTCTTATGCAGTAAGGCAAGAGAAAAACTTCAAAATGAAGGCTACCCCTATCAGATATCTCATATCAACTTCGACTGAAGCAACCAAAACAAATCTAATAGTGCCCAAGCCCAGAATTAGAATGGGCTCCCACGGTATGCATTCACAGATTTAATCTATCAGATTACTTTTTGGGGTAAATCACAGCGCAAAAATTTCAAAAGCAAGCCTTTGAGGAGGAGGTCTCTCGATAAGGATTTCCACCTGAGACAAACTGAGTGATTCCCCTTAAAAAAATGCCAGATCTTGGTACCCAAAAATGCAGACCAGCATCCCTAACCATATCTCATGTTAACAAAATTACATAACGAAAGTAACAAAAGGGTAAAGCTTTGAGAATCTGCACATTTTATCTTGGCAAAAGTATTTTTTCTCCCTTTTATTAACAAAGGAAAAGATCAAATACTTTTCCTCAAACTCACATTTATGTCTACCCATTCATAAAATGTCTACTGCCTTGCCCATTGATAACATTCATGACTTAACAGCTTTTAGTCTAAATTCCTGTGCATTTCATTTCTGTGTCAAGTCAAATGAAATAACATTCTGGTGAACTGCTATCAGCAAAGGGGAATTATAAATGACAATAAATTGTGTTTTTATGGTTTTGAAATAAAGGCAGAGGAAAAAGACCTATCTTACCATGTACTGTGTAATTCCTAGCGGTTAATTGATTTCCTTTGTGCAATCTGCACGTCTGTTTTCTTAATAATGAACTGCTATCCCCCAACCTCTTCAGTTCTTTCCCTACTGAAATACATGGGTAGTTCACACAACAAAAAAAAAAAAAAGAGGGAAAAGATTAAAGGTTAGTGACTATCTGATATGTTAAACTTGAGACATACTCGAGATAGCCATTAATCTGTTCAAGAGAAACACAACAGGATGTACTGGGGCAGGGAGTGGGGTGGGTGGTGCGTTATTGCTGCCATGTAATAGAAAATTATAGTAAAAACAGCACAAAATCCCTTGCATACAGGATAACTCCGCAGATGCTGTTCATGAAAATATTAGGCTGATCCATTCAATTAGCTTTGCACAATTTTTCTTTCAGTTATGATATACTGTGATAATCAAAATCATTCAGCCCCATTCTTCAACACACATTTCAAAAATTAGTTATAGAGCGTGTGTCTAGACACAGACTATTCACCTACAGCACACTATTTTAATCCACTAGTGTGGCTGAAAAGTCCTACACTATCCTCCAAACACAACTCATTCATTCACTTCAGGCATCAACAGATTCCACTGACCTTGGTTAAAGCATTTTAATTGATTTATTCATGCGTACACAAAACAAACCTACTCAATTATTCTATGCAAACACAGCCAGCTTCCAGATGATTGAATTTTTACATATTTATTCACTAGTTTGGATAATTCTTCCACGTACTGTAGCAGTACAGACTTCCCTAGTGCTAGAGGGTTATATAAATCTACCTTGATGAACACACAATCAGTTTAAAAGGCAAAAAATGAAAAAATGAAAAAGGCATAGAAATTTGATAAGGGCTTAGAAGAACACTGTGAGAACAAACCAAGGATCTTGTTCCACAAGGGAGTGGCACTTACAGGTTAGTGACATCTTTTCTTCTATCCCCAGAATACTCACTGGTTCCCTGTTCAGTCACATGGTGACCCCTTCCTTATATTTTAATATCATCCTTTTCATTGAGATCATCTTTCAAGTTCTTCATTTGCAAGACAGATGACTATCAGTTAAGCTTCAGCGAGTGCAGACCTTCTGGAAAGGCAACATCAAGCTTTGCAGTATTTACAGAAGTGCCCAAACTAGCTGGTTCTACAAAGGACTAAGGTCCAAACCCACTGAGGACATAGGTCTCGTAGCACAGAGCTGACTACTGCCATGTGAGGCTTGCTGGTACTCAGCTTGTTAATGTTTGCTTGTTTAAGCCCACTTGAGCTGCAATCACACAACTGCACTGTGGAGTACCTCAAACTGTTGTCATCTTCCCACTGCTACCTTGCCTTCCCCATCAGTAGCAGCAGGTCCTCCCTATGACAAACCTGGAGCAACGAAGTGAAGAGGCCAAGTCCTACTGCCCAGGGAAAGACTTCTGCTTGTACAGGCTGCACTTCTGCTCTGGATGTGTGGTGGAGCAGAGAGAGAAGCAAAGGCATCGTGTTTGTGAGATGCACCTCCTTCCTTTAACAGCAAGTCTACTTTTGCTTTTATGCCCCTGGTTATGGAAAACCTGTAACTACTGCACTTTCCTCAGCTGTAGAAGTCAGAACAGCCCCATTTACCTTCAGTGGGGCTATGCTCATTTGTATTATCTCTTCTTTCTAGCTTACAAGGTATATTCAAAAGCAGCCTCCTCTCCTAAAACAGTTTGTAGTATCTGTATTTGGGGTTAAGGGGAGAAAGTGCAGTTGTTCATTATGTTAAATAAATTTATGTTAAATATCACAGCAAAAAAGTTTTATTACAGAAAAAAAAGTGGAAATTAAGATTTGTGGACCTTCATTTAACAGATGCCAGCTGGATCACAGTACTTGCAGTTTTTCATGTCTGGCAGTATTTGTTTGGGTCTAGTCATAGGAGAGCAGCTGTAATACTGAATATAATGGCCTAGAGCTGGGTGAATAGGTAGAATTCAAGTTTGTGCAGTTCTCCTGGCAACCCAGCAATTCCAGAAAAACTTAATTCACCCAAACCAATTTTTCTTTAGCGGGAAAGAAAACTTAGCTTAGTATTGAAAGAAATAGGATTTTCAGTCTGGTCTTAGTGTTACTAAAGCAGAGTACACAATAAAGGAAAGCAATATAATTTCACAAATGAGGTGGAACTGTGCAGGATAAAAAAAAAAAATTGTTTAGTCTCCAGACTTCACATGAATTGAGGAAGGGGATGTAGAAGTTAGTAACTACGGATGATGAACTGAGCACAGTAATATCAGCAAACATGTTGACTTTTCTTATATTACATAGCTTTGTACAATTAATCTACTCTGATTCACTGGTATATCCTTCCAAGCAAACCTTTCCTTTCTCCAAAGCAGTAATTTTTCTCAAATTGTCTGTTGCTTGCACTATTACATAAAACCAAGGCAAAACTATTTGTTCTAAATACAGTGGCTTTATTTTTTTAATCAAATGAATTTGAAAAAGTGCATGTGGACTACTGCTAATTACGATTGTATGGGTGTATTATCCTTACGTGATAGGGACCACAGGTTTCTATAACATCCTGATCTGGTCATAATTAATCATGACAAGGATCCTGTTGAGCTGGAAGTGATTAGTTCCAGCCTAATTAAAGGTCACTACTGACTGTGGTTTTGCACTTCACCAGATAGATCATGGTGTATTTTTTCAGCACAGACAGAAAATGATTAAAGATGATGCAAAAGCATGAAGCACCTAGAATTTTCCAAATCAATAACAAAAAGAAGTGTAAAAATATTACTTACACCAAAGATCTGAACCTATTTCAGGGAACTAACTAGAGCCAAAAAAATTTCTCTGTGAGAAAAAGAGATTAAAAGACTATATTTGGAGATGTAGAGAAGTTCACTAAGAATAGTATCATCCAACTATGGTGCAGAAGAGATAATTATGCCACATAAATGAAATCCCCCTCCTGGTAGTGATGGCAGACATTGAATGCTCTCAACATTACTGCAGCCTTGTCAGCCACCTGGGCAGCATGTTTTGGCAGACCATGCAGGCATTTTCTGGCTAATATGAGGTTAGGAAACACAGTGTTTTGGGAAGATAATGGAAAAGGCAAGGTAATATGGAAGATTGTCCTGCCTCCATCTTCTGCTTTGCCAGCCCAGCTTTCTGGAGCTGCAAGTCCTGGAGCTGATCCTTCCTGCAATTTCCCAATCTTCCCCAAGGCCTGACACTGTAGTGGGGTTAGGTGATCTTCAAAATTAATTTAGCAAATGACATTTATCACTAGAAGTGGCACCTTGTAGAGATTGGTGACAGCCTCTGTGCTCTCGCAGTCATCCTCCTCCTCCAGATCCCACTGTGCTTGCCAGTGTTTCTCTAGGAGCTCATGGTAAGCCTAAAAAAAACATAGTAGGTATATTTAAATAGCTGAAAAGATTTTAATAGTTTCTTGCAATCCTCTCTTTTCTTCCTTGATGCCCTTCCCATGTATCACTACAACAGTAATTGTTTACCTGGAACCATGACTCAGGGGGAAATGAAACTTGCCCTACCACCTTAATTTGAGCTTATCCAATCTTGAGTATAAAATTCCTTAGCCTCAGCAATATGGGGTTAAATAACATGTACATACTACTGCAAAACATGTGAAATGATCTGACTTGAAACCTGCTTTCCAGTGTATGAATATCACTACATCATAGCCAGTACCATGAGGTGCAGAACAGCCATCTGACATCATCACGAGACACCTGAGTTACAGCTGTATCACACTGTACAGGGCTTTTGCACTGGGGTTGGTCACCATGTCCCACGGTGGTTCCTAAAAGGCTGATCTATGACTCAGTCCTGACTTGGTCCTTGGTCACAGTTTTAAGAGAGATGCAATTTTTTTCTTCCGGTGAGGACTGTGACTGTGGGTGTGTTGGCAGGCTCATGGAAGACTATTATTTCACAGACAAAGACTATCTCAATCTATAGACTAATGAGTAGCATTACACATAAGTATTCCGTATTTTGATTTAAACTGCTAAGTGCTCCTTTCACTCCCATGGTAAATACGGCTTTCTTCATTAGGTATGTCAATAGAGCTCTTCTAAAGGGGACCAAAGTGCCCATAAACTCTTCATCGTTCTTGTAGAGGTAGACTTGAAAGTTCACACATCTCGTGGAGTCATCCTTTACAGTAGAATTTGACAAATTAGCTGCTATAACTTGCATGTCCACCGTGGGTAGGCAAGGCCAGACTGGATTACTGTAACTGACACTTTATGGTTTGTGTTCTTCATTCATCATTCCTGTATTCTCTGCCAGTAAACAAAAAATTAAATGGTCCTTTTCCAACAGAAACATAGATGAAGGAGACAGAATGATACAGGAACTCTAACCTTTACTATATATCTCATCCGATCTTATAAAAAAATTGGATCTGCAGCAACTAAATCATTACCACCCTACTTGTGTTCAGAAGCATCTGATGTGAATAAAGCTTATTGCAAAACCCACCATCATAATTGGCAACCACTTAAAATTCAGAGAAAGGTCAGTTACTGGCAAGGCTGCTACCATGGTGGTGCGAGCCCATTGATGAGGTGAAGGGGCAAAGGCAGAGAAAAGAAGTGTTTTTGACAGGTACAGCTCTGGGCTCATGGTGAGGCTTTGGAACCAATTCCTTTATTGTTGGGCTGGCTGTGAAATTATGAAACAAACTTAAAATAGCTCCTCAGTGCCAAGTGGATTGTTCTCACAAAATAATTACTGGACTATTTAAGTCAAACCATGGAAGCTCCAGGCATAGACAAATTTTTCTTATTCTTCGAAGAGTTTATGCACTTAAGACCCCATCTGTTCTGGGACAAAAGAATCTCCCACTGTGGCAGCAGAAAGGCTTACATTTCTGACTTTCATAATTTGTACACAGGCATTTCATAATCCCAAGACTCAGCTGTATTCTGTCCTGCAGCATGAAGTGCAAGTTGCCCCTCCCTGCTCAGCCTGTCATGAGCACATCGTTAGTCTACAGTTTAACTAAGCCTACTCAACAGCTTTCTAAGGTGTACAAAATAGGGCATCTATTGCACAAAGCTGTATAGCTCTACCTTTGTAGGGAAGGGGTCTTAATGCAAAATTTCTAAGCTTTGTTCAATGAATCTGGGATGTGTCCAAGAGTTTCCAACGATATGTAAAAGGAAAATACATCCACAAGAGCACACTTGCTACAAAAGTGTGTGACAGAATTATTTGTCTCAAGTTATGAAAAGCCAAAGATGTAAAAAGTGCTCTACTTGTTTTGAAGTGAGGTGTTGCCAGGCAGGTGTGCATACAGAAACAGTAACTGCATTATCCAATTCATACAATATAATTAAAAAATATGGCCCTACGGTGCAAAATTGCAGTGTTAAGATCAATAAATTTTGACATTTTGCTGCAGTTGGAATCTGGGTCTTCTCATATAGTAATTTTATCTAAGTTATTAGATTTCATCAAAAGTTTAATGCTGCTGGATGTAACCACTTTCACCTTAAATTATTTCTTTTCATGAAAATTGAGGATTGATTTTTTTTTTTAATTCTTAATAACTTGGGTTTGCAATTCTCAGCAGTTACTCGAATTTTGCAGCTCTCAGCATCCACAGCTAAGAACTCTGATTTTGTATATTCTTTCGGAACAATAATAACAAATCTCTATAGAAAACATGATCAAGCAAACATTACACTGGCCATTGTAGACCATATTAAATTATCAACGGCAAACCTTCTCTAAGGCATCCTGCCAGAGATCATAATTAGTTTCTCCTCTACCTCTGTGAAATTGGTAAGTCTTTTGAGCCTTGGTAACCCCACTCATAGAAAAGCAATTAGATCAGTGCAGACTGTTTTCTTCTGTAATGCAGGCCGGATACTTTCCTCCAGAGATTTCCCGCCTTGAAGCAAACACGCAGCATCTAAGTAAAAGATGTTTTCTACAAAACATGCGATCTTGCATTAACCCTGTTGGCATTCTGTTCCAATGCAACACTGCAGGAAAAGCCATGGCAACAGGGGTTCTGACCCTGTCCACCTGTGCTACTGCACATGATTCTCATGAGGACCCAAAATTCCCAATTTTTCAGAACTGGGAGAAATCTGCAATACATTTGGCCTTAAAAACTAATAGAACAGTGAAAATAAGCTTTTACTTGCTCACTTTGAGAAAATTATGAACATCTTCAGTAAGGAAAGTTTTGCTAAGGAGACTCTCTTGTTCAGCTTCCTGTCTGCGTTTGAACTCTTCCTTCTTCTTCACACGGCACTCCAGGCGTTTCAAAATCAGGTCTTTACTTTGTTGCATGCATTCTGGAACATAAACCACAAACAATTAGGTACCACAACTCCACAGGGAGAAAGCAGCATCTGCTACTGTCACACAACATAAGCTCACGGAAATCCGTTAGTGAGGGAAATAGACAAGTAATCACCATGCAGGATTTGAAATTTGCTTCTTACCCTGATGGCCTTTTTAGATGTGAACTTCTAGATTGTTACATGGCACTTAAATCTATCAGGTTTTTGGATTGCTACCATCCTGCACCCTCCCTTTCACTTGTGCTGCTGTTTATGCAAAGGCAGTGTGTTAGTTCAAGAAATAGATTCCCTCCTGCAGCATCCCAAACCTCCCCCTCCTGCTTCAGGAAGGTCGGTAAGTGGCTCATTACCTAATTGCAGATATGCAAATGCTGCTGCAAGGACAGGGGCAGTAACATATGGTGGGGAGAAAAAGTCTAAAGCAGTGCTAGTTCAGATTAGCTTGAACTGGCATGCAGCCATACATACCAGACTTCTAAAGTGACTCATCCAAGAACCTGCAGTAGAAGTTGTCAAGGTCCCTCCAATTTTGTGCCAGTAATGTGAACTATTTGGTACTAAATTCCTCCCCCTTCTTTCCCCTGTAGCCCCAAGTGATATATAAATTTATGAGTCTATTTGCATCCTGGGCTGCTGAGTGCAATCGGTGCTTTAAATGTTTTGCCACTTCATGTCTCATAGCCTGTCCACCTAAGAAGAATTTTATTCCTTTCCTCCAGTTGCCCTGCCCCAGAGCAGTACTTCACTCCTGACACAAGCAGCTAAAGGAGAATGCTCCTGTTCTGCCACTATATCAAGCTGCTTTAACTATGAGAAATTATTTTGTAGAGAAACAAAAGGATCACAGTACTGCAGCACTAAGAATGTTATTTATTCTCCATGCTAATTTATTGTGCTTATCCACAGGCTGATGATGCACTGACAGAACACTTGAAAGTGCACCAAAAGTACAGGAAAGCCTACAATAAAAATATCACTCAAATAAATGTAGCAGTGTTTTACTTTTAAACACTATTGATTCTTTACTACTTCCTTGTTTTGTATCCTAGGAGCAGTCTTCTGGCTTTGTGCTCTGTTTGTGAATTACAGGTACAGTTTAACTTTTGTATTTAGGAGCTCATAAGAAAGGTCAACATAAGACTCTATTGGAATAAATGCTGCACTCCAGATCATTTTTTTTAAAGCACATTTCATTTTTATCTAAAACCAGGAGGTTGATAATGTTCTTCTGCACAAGATGTACCAACTATAATATATAGCTACATATAACTATAAACACCTACTTTGCATGAAATAAAGACCTTGACAGAGGTACTTTTGCTTTGGAACAAGTGAAAATTGACAAAAAGAAGGAAAAATTGCCCAGACACACCCATTTATGCTTAAAGAATGTTAGTGGCTGACCCTATGCAAAAACTATGAACTAGGCATAGACAGTTTTAGAAGCAAACATCCATGAAAGAAACTATATCACAATACACATGTATTTGTGAATATCAGCAAACTGTTAACACAGCTGGATGTTCTGAAAGTGGAGCAAGTCTGCAGCACTTTCTGTGATGAAATAACTGGCTTGGTAGATGACAGGAGAATGGTGGATATTAGCTACCTTGACTTCAGGTGGGTTTTTGATGCAGTCTCCTGACAGATCCTCACAGAAAAGAGGATGGATGAACAGACAGTGAATTGAAAACTTGCTAAAAGTCCACCTGGAAGCCAGTACCTACTGGTGTACCCCAGGGATCAACACTGAGTGCAATTCCACTCAGTAGCTTCATTAATACCCTGGTTGATGAGGCAGAGTGCAAATTTAGCAAGTCTGCAGAGGTCACAAAAAATGGGAGGAGTGGCTGGTACACCACACATGGTTATGCTTCCATCCATAGGGCACTTGACAAGCGGGAGAAATGGGCTGATGCAAATCTCATGAAATTTAACAGTGGGAAGTGCAAAGTGCTGCACCTGGGGAGGAACAACCCCAGGTACAAGCACATGCTGGGGACCACCCAGCTGGAAAGCAGCTTGGAAGGAAAGAACCTGTGGGTTCTGGTGGACACCAGGTTGAACATAAGCCAGCAGGTAGAGCAAGGTGATCCTCTGCCTCCATTCAGCTCTGGTTAGGCCACACCTGGAGTGCTGCATCCAGTTCCGGGCTCCACAGCCGAGTACAAGAGAGACATGGAGATACTGAAGAGAGTTCAACGAACGGCCACAAAGGTGATGAATGGACGGGAGCATCTCTCCTATAAGAGAAAGCTGAGAGAGCTGGGGCTATTCAGCCTGGAGAAGAGAAGGCTCAGGGAGGATCTGAGAATATATATAAACACCTGGAGAGTGGGTACAAAGAAGACAGAGCCACTCTTTTCTGTAGTGCCCAACGAAAGGACTAGAGGCAGCTGCCAGAAACTGAAACACAGGAGGTTCCTTTTACCATGAGGATGACTGAGCACTGGAACAGGTGGCCCAGGTGGAGTCTCCATTCTTGGAGACAGAAGCTGTGTGGACATGATCCTGGGCAACCAGCAGTAGCTCAACCTGCTTGAGCAGACAGGGTGGACCACATGACCTCCAGAAGTTCTTTCAACCTTAACCATTTTGTGATTCTGTGAATTTATGACTGTGAGATAAGGCACAAATTATCACCACTAAGCCCAAAGTCAGTGAGCAGCACTGCAGCAAGAACATACTGCAACAAGACTGCATTCATTCTGACTATACAGTTCACTGAACTCTAAACCTAATGCCATTTTGCTACGACAATTTTCTTTAAATGTGTCCAAAAGTAGAAGAAATGGTTCTGGAAATTGTGTTGAAGTAGTTCTCATTATTTTCCTTCTGGCTAAATGTTTACTGTAATTTTCTGTGAGTGTTGATGAGAGGCACTGAGCCCTGAAACAGCACCTATCAGAGAAGCTGGGGGTATATTTCTCAACACTGGGCATTAGGTAACATACAAAATGACACAGGGAGAACCTTAAATCAGTGGGTCAGTCAGCTTACGCTTTATTATAATTGTGTATTTTTCAGATAGGCAATGTGAAGAGGTGTAAAAAGAAGAGGAAAAGACTTCATTTTTAAAGTATTTTAGTCTGATATAATAAAAGAGAGATTTATAGGAGGATCACAAGCTTTAATCAATATAATCTTTTTGGAAGAGTGACAGCACAACTGCTTTGTACATAGCACAACTGCTTCTGGCTTTACATGCTAGCAAGAAATCAAGACAGTGTCTTATGTCAGCCAGTATCACCAGCAATGCCAAGTATGTGAACAGTAAATTGAGAAATATCACAAATACTTGTAGCAAGTGTGATTCTTCTTCTATATTCAAATTAATGGAAGTAGATTATGTGAACTGTAGAGTAAGTTCCTACTAATACCTGGAACGAGGCATAAAAGGCCCAAAGTCAGAGTTCCCATTCCAAATATAAACACTCCAGAATAAAACTGATCCTGGTCAATTCATTAGTATCTTTTTAAAACAGAGAGGTATATATGGCTGAAGCTGTAATTTTTTTACTCTTTAATACAATGAGAACTCATGTAAGTCATGACCTCCAGTGTAAGTACTCACCATTACTGTAATGTGCCAGCTGTTCCCAGAAGGCCTTGTGCAGATCTGTTAGAAGTTCTTCCTTTTGTCGGACTGAAAGATTATTCTTTACAGTTAAGTGGTCCAGAATATTTGACACAATATTTAATCTACCCTTACACTCTTCTGGTATAGAGGACTTCAGTGAATCGATCATTTTCACCATAAGCTCCCAGTTGAATAACCTTTCCTGAATGTCCTAAACCAAACATAAAGTCCTGTTTAGAAACCAAGAATGTGTCTTTGGTTATGCTTTCCTTTCATTGAACTATTCATTCCCAAACCACGATGAAAACCACTGAGGCTTCTCAACACCATGTGAATAACCATCTTGATGTGCTTAAATACTTCTGAAAGTCTTGATTGGTGGAGGCTAGCAATAGGTTTATTGCATGTTCAGTTGCAAGAGCTAATCTAAAACGATTGGTGTTTTTCATTATTTGTAGCTGTCAAGAAGACATTAAGTCTGGAAAAGACAATAACAGCCTTGCAGAACAAACTTAAATACTCAAGGAGGATAAATGGACAGAAGACAACATGAAAGTCCTGGACCTCTTTTCAAGATACTATACGGCACACCAGCACAGGTCCTCATTTTGAAATGAGGACACATACCCGATTCTGATAATACTGTGATTCCTCCTCCATTTCTTCCAAATGGAGTTCAATACATACACTAAAAATCAGTATAATTGCCTACGGTCTAGCAGCTTTCATTGCACTATTAAAGCAGCAGCCCATGATCACAGTAGGGAAAGATTTCCTGGGTGAAAGTCCAGCTGCTTTAAACAATACTGCAAGATTAAAAAGAGTATGATAATGGAGTGCCAAGTTAATGGCTGGACTTGACCTTAAGGTTCTTTTCCAACATGAGAAGATTCCATGATTCTCTGACCTACTGTAATTAATAGAGATGTACCTACTATGACCTCTACAATGAGATTTCAGCATGATCACAGCAGTGACTTCAGGTAGGAATATCTCCTGTATCTGTATCCAGATATCTTATCTGCAGTCTGCCCATCTGAAGGAACTTACAGTAGAGCAGCCCAGTTTGGGTCAAGTATGACAAGCAGCAAAGACTTTTTTCTTACCTGGCCAGCTCAGTCTACTTAGCTGCTCCAATGCAAAACTAAAAAGCTAATAATTACTCTATCTGTTTATATACCAAATTACTAATAAATGCAGTGATTCCAATTGTATGTTAATCTATAAATTACATGTAACTCTTTCAGTATATCCTGTGCAAAAAAAAATAAAGGATCCGTTAGATTTAACACAACATAATGCACAGCGCTGATGCATTTATGAACAAAGTTTTCCCTCTTCAGACCATATAACTAAGAGCTGATAAGAATTTTCAATTCCAATTAAAGTCACTGAACACACAGAATCACCCCCAATTTTAAAATAGGATTTGTCAGTCAAAGTGGAATAAATATTTTGAAACAAACAGAAATTCCATAATGCCCACAGTAACAATTCTCCATCATTAGATCCAGTGCACTCACTCCTGGTTCACCGGCTGCATCAATAATACTTTTTCCTAATACGCCTACCTAAATGGTATTCTGAGAATTAGAACTCAAGTGTAGAGAGTTCACCCTCCTGTGAGTCTTCCTAAACTGCAATGGAAGTGGAGCTCTTTGCAATAAAGCTCAAAGAGACAACTGAATTAAGCAATCGACATCACTCCTGAGGCAGGACTGACAGACTCTGTGCACTGACATAATTCTTTCTGTTCAGATTGACTAAATCTCTCTCAACTTTTATTTCTTTTTTTTACTTTACCATCGCCTGTAAGTCTTGAGATTCACTTAACAAGCTTTCTACTGCAATCATCTTCTCAGTCAGATCCATCATTATCTTTGTTGCTTTGGCACTTGAGCATTTTGATTGGTCCAAAAAATCCTGCTGGGCTTTGTCAGTCTGCTTCCAGAAAGCTTCCATCTGCGGAATATGAATCAAAAAACAACCTATGTTCCCTCATTAATCATCTGGTATTTCATTACAGAAAGAGGCATATACATGAGTCCACTGAAATACAAGTCACTGAGATTACAGACAGCTCTCAGTATCAGTTATATTGAACAATTTGCAAAGCTAAAAAGACTATTATATATTATATGTACATAATATATATATGTGTATGTATATACATATATATAATATATTGGTGGTGGCACATAACCAGTAGGTCAAACCTGACCTTTTAAATTAACTGTAGTCATTCTTAACTAGCTAAGAATTTGTTAATTCTCTACATATTGCATCTGTAAGAGCCTATTATGTTTTTAGTATTGATGGTGAAAACCTAAAAGATAAACTGCATCCCTTTTATTCTGGGAAGTTTATTTAGCTGTAGGAGCAGGTGTTCTAGTCAAACAACATTTTTACAAAAAAAGAAAAACTGAAAATTATTACTGTTTTACACCATCAAAGCCTTTCACAGCCAGATGCTACTTCAGCACTTTATTGGCTGGAATTAAATACTTTATGCAGTGTCAGCACAGTGTATGTGCCAATTCTGATAGATTATTGTATGGACAATCCCTTGTTTTAGGTTCCGATTCCACAAACATGTTTGGCACAACTGTGAATATTCTGTGGTCTGTGGGATTACTCATACACATAAAGGTAAGCAAATGCATCCATCACCAAGATTTCTATGAAGCATCCATGAGTTTTGGAAAAAAATGTGATTATGGCATCTGTGAGTATGGCAAAAACCCCTTTATATTCTCAGAAGAAGACTGGATCAGTTCAAGGTACTGATCTATACAAATCTGCATAGAGGGAAATTATTTTCAATATGATGAAAAGCATCTGCAGGCACAAGAGTGACAGAGCCACTGAAGGATGACTGCTGCTGGTGAATAAATGCCTCATGTTGCTCAGCAAGGTTGCCAGCAATTATTTTTACATGACTAACTCTGGAAAACTCTAAACAATCATTTTTCCACTGAACAAAGTTAAAGTGCAAAAGAAACTTGACACAGATGTTCCAATGTTACCAGGACTTCCATTATGAAGTGCAGGGCTCAGAGAACCAAAAGAAAGCTGAGAAAATTCCCAGTGAAGCACTTAAGCACCAGACATTAAAAAATGTTAACTCCTGTATGCAAAAGGCCCAAGACTGAGGTGATGGGCTGTTTGATCCAGGGCTGAAGTGCCACAGTCAATCAGCTGGAATCAGGCAGATCACAGAGCTGTCACTCGCTCATTTTCATCAGCAGTCAATTTGCTCAAACTTCAAAAACAGGGCTGGGAAGAATATTACTCAGTTTGCTGGAAAATAATACACAGAATGTTCTTAACCTCCAGTTTTCTAGCCTGAAAGCTGTTCCAACACAGCGAACCTACTTTAGAGAGAAAAAATCTTTACTTTGAAAATCAAATGCCTGCTATCAAACTATATTTTTATGTCAAAAAATGTAAATATATTCTCATGTGGAAAGTTGCTAAAGAAAAATGCTTTGCTAAAGTAAATGCACAAAACATACTAAAACATTGTCCAGCAACTATATTCTTAGTACTTCTTTCAGCTGAAAAAAAATTGTAGTCTCTTATTACTCTCTTACTCAATTACAGGCATTGACAAAAGCAAGGTGCTAGGATAAAACTCCTAAAGTCAGGCTATGCATAGGCTTGAAATAAATCTTACCATCAGACAAGCAGCTAACATTTCTCAGCTGATAAAACAGTAGTGTTTTACAAAAAACATCAAAAATGTTTTATCTGTAAAAAACATATTGACACCCAAAGGTAGTTGGAAATACTTCGCTGAAGCAAAGTAAAAATATTTTCAGGACTCATACACATATAAAATACTAACTGTGGACTCCTCAACAAAACCATTGCACTAAAGAACTCCCCACCAAAAGAATAACATTAAAATAAAATTTCAGAAAAAAATCAGAAAGTTACATTATCTATTACGTGCTCAGAATATTCCCTTTCCTTCCTTTCTAGGTCTTCTAGAGTCTGGTACTCTGAATTATGGGCTCCTGACATTTCAGTGTTCTGGAGTCTAGAGTCAAGTTGTTTCTGTAATTCTTCAAAATCCTGGGGGGAAAAAAATCAAGTAATTTGTTAAACAGAAAAACAGACACAACTTCTAAATTCGGGAGTGTATTTGTACGTCAGTTCTGGCTTATGGCTAAGGAAGCTGAACAGGAGTGTTCAGAAAGTTCTGTGTCTTGGTAATGTGCCTTCTGTAGCAAGCAAGGAAATTTCTAGATATATGGCAGCTCTGAACTAAACTTAATACAAATGCATACATTTCCACTAGGACGTGAGTACAGTCAAGACCATTGTCCATCTCTGCTGAATTCAAGGTTTAGTAAACGCTGCTTCATGAGCTTTTATACTAATACCCCCTGGAATCTATCTATAAATATTTTTACTTTAATGCATGTGCCCCATTTGAAACGGCAGCTATGAGTGTACACGCTGTGTTTAAAAGCTCAGATAAGTACCCAGGTGATAATCAGATAGTGATTCCTGCAGAGTGCTGGCACACATGGATGAACACACCTGTAATGCTCATAAGGGACAAACTATAGCCTGCATGATTATATGAGGTTTTACAGGTTTTCAGTCCTTAGCAACCAGGGCGATTTTTTCTGGAAGCTGATGTTGCTGACAAATACTAGTCTGATGCCATTGCTTAGTAGGTTGATACTGAAAAGGATAATTCTTCCTTCCCTGCAACACACCTTACATAACAAGCACTGATTTCTAATAGCACACACTTTTGGGTGTCAATGCATTAACTTGATACCCTTATGCCTTAAAGAAACGTAACCAGAGTCTGACAAGCTTCACAAACAATTTCATCAAAATTCCATGAATTTTATGATGCAGAATTAAAAGAGGAAAATACTGTCTGCAATAAAACACGTAATGCTTTTGCTTATTGTCAACATCTCTTTTACATGGTGGTCATAACCAGCCTCGTTCCTCGTATGATATCCCACCTCTAAGACTGTCAGGTTTACAAGATCATTCTCTCCATCATATAGGACATAGAAACCCCATACTGGCACTTAAACAACTGGACTACTCTGGCAATTATTGCATCTAATAATTCAGATTTAGTCTTTGTCTTGCAGCAGATTAGTCAGGTGCACGAAGACGCTGATGCCACCAAACTTCACCGAGGGTTAGGCTCTATCAGGAAACATGCCTATTCTAGATGAGCTCTGCTTATAATTTGAAGTCGTTACCAGAAGACCACCAGTAAAAGGATTTTGCACATCTAATCTCACTATTCATCTAGTAAATGCAATAAGCTCTAATACTGAACCTGAGGATTTAAGGCAAAATGCATTCTGATATAAACCATAGGGTACAACCATAGAGATTCCCTATAGTAATTCACAGATTGTGAGACTGCACAAAGTAGTCAACAACTGGAGCTCATGAGCTGATAGACTAATGCCTAGATGTGAAATTCCATCTACATGTAAGAAAAGCGTAATTGGTACTGTGATTAGGCTGCTCTCAGTACAAACATTCAAGAGCTGGATTGGCAGGGCACTGGATAACCTTAAATAAAGCAAAGCTTCCTATAGAAGGCTGGACCAGACAATCTTGAGATGTGCTTCTCAATCCAGATTTTTCTGTGACTCTAAACTGGAAACTGGAACCAATAGCTCTCCTATTTTCTATAGTTTTGTAAAGCTTTTTTTCCCTTCTAATAACCTTAAAAATAGTACTGTAACTCCACCTGAAATGCATATTGACTGTCAATATATGTTTTCCAGTTCAGAAGTGGCATATGGACTTTGATACAAGTCCATGAAAGAAAAAAGGATGATGAGGAAAATAAGTATATTTTCCCCTGATGAAAGCCTTGAGCTTCATAATTATTTCCTGCTATTTTATTATCAGCAATGATACCTGAGACCAAACAAAGCCCCTGATAATTAGAAATTATTAAATCTGAGTGAATAAGGTTCAAAAGATTATCTTTGCTTAAATGGATTCAGCTGCAAAATACTTTATCTTTAAGAGATTACATAGATCACTTCATACAACAACAAAGAGAAAAAGCATACAAGGTAATGGAGGAAATCAACTAACAAGGGAGTTTCTTTGCATTTTCTTCAGAAATAGATTACAAATTACATTGCTGTTTAAAAGGAGTAGGTGAAATGGCCTGCTGTGGTAAAAAGATTAACTCTTATTTTGTGTGGTCTTAAATCTTAACCAACAAACACACTTACATTTTCCTGATTTAAAAGGATCTTCTTCAACAAATCATCAGTAATCTTCTTTTTACGATGGAAGTCTGTGAGGTATATTTTGAAAACCTGAGTAAACATCTGTTTAAAAGGAAGAAAACAAAACCAGGGTTAAGTGCCTGTTCATCATTGTAAGGACATCTTTGTGGTAACTTTTGCTGATTTAAATCAATTAGGGAGATTATAGTGAATCTAAGTGAAATAACAGATACATCACCAGCGACTCTCCAGTACTTCCGCTGTGAAAAGTTCTCTGTTTTGGCTCCAGTGAGATACTGGAAGATGGTATGCATAATCTCATATATCCTTGTAACCAGACAGACACATTTGAAAGTATTCTTGACTGGAGAAAATGCAAATCACTTGAAAATACAAAGCCATTTTTCTGAAGCTTAATGAACCCCTAAACAGAAAGATATTAACTATTTGAAAGATACTAAAGACGTATTGCTCTGACTTCAACTGCAGTCAGCCACATGATACATCAAACATTTTTATACACAGCCCAAAAGTAACTATCCCAAGTTCTAGCTAGTTTTCTTGCAAGAAGAATACTTATTTTCCAGTTGTGTGCCTTTTTTTTTTTTTTTTTGTTTAAGTCTGTAATACTAGTGTCTTCAAAAAGATGTTTTTGAATATTTTTAACACTGGGAAAATTTTTGCTTAACCTTTCCCCCTCTTGCCTCGATTAGTTTCAGTGTAAGGTTAATTTACTTCATTACTAACTGCTGCAGCGTTTTCCAGTGTGGAAATAAAAATATGTGAAATTTAACAGCCAACTGCCTGTTCCTCATAATCCTGAAAACAAGATGATGCAGAACTTGCCTGCTTAAAACTTATAAAAACATAAATAAATACATATTTACATATTAAAAAAGTT
Organism: Cnemophilus loriae; assembly: GCA_013397755.1. Lineage (NCBI taxonomy): Eukaryota > Metazoa > Chordata > Aves > Passeriformes > Corvidae > Cnemophilus > Cnemophilus loriae. The sequence continues at coordinate 2,382,944 of VZTF01007181.1, read as the reverse complement.
ATTGAAGCCAATATGTCAGCTGAGCAAAATCTGGAAAACATATTATAATTAGAGCTCAATAGAAGTGAAAATCATAACGCTGTCATGTTTTGGATCTCACTTGCAAATGTTTTGGATAGGAGTTTGGCAAGTTTTGAACACACTACCAAGATACCATATACAGTAAAAAAGGAAAAAAAGGGTTCAGAAGAAGACTGAAGGGAAAGGATGTATTTCCATAGACCTGATGCCAAGAAAGACTGAAATCAGAGAAAGCAGAGTGGGAAAGGAAGAAACTATTCTCAGACTGATTTATTTTTTCCCCTTTTTCTCCTGCTAGCAAAAATTTAAAGCTATTTAAATATTCAGCTAAAAGTCAAAGTCATTTGTGGTGATTTCTGGTGGGCCACAACAAGCATTAAATGCTCATTTTCTCTGTATTTCTGTGATTACATCACTCTGTTGCTACTTATCTTCATTTTGAAATTGATGATTAACTTTGAGATCAAGTTCAACCTTCAATAACCAAGCTAAACTTCCTTCTGGAATCTGATCTCAAGTTCCGTTTCTCATCTAATTAGATGGGGATAATCCATCAGATGAGAAATTGCTTCCTAGGTTTATTTTCCTGTTTCCTTCTTTAGGTTGTGTAGAAATTTGTTCAGAAAATCTCACTCTTTGAAATATTCTCAGTGGATTTAGTAAATTATAAGAGAAATGACCAATTTGTTTAAACAGAGCCCGAGAAAAGAGGGGAGGAGAAAGCTATAGACTTTATGTCCAGACTCATATTTACCGAGCTAAAACTCAGTAGCAGTAATGATGCTGTACGTTATCATAGCTAGTCACCACAAACAATCATTACTGTGTATCCTGTGGCTTTCGTTGTACTTTTTTTTCCTTTTCTTTTTTGTTTCCTTGTCAGTTTTGGATGCAGTGACTTGATGTAGGTCGTTTTCTATGGTTTAAATGGTACCTTAATCCCTCAGCCGCACAAAATCACAGCTATTGTACTTATCACAATGGTACTGATTCAGTTGAACTGAATTTTCAATTTTATTCCAAAAGCCTTAAGTCTTTGGAGTTGCAACACACAAACAAGCAAGTTTGTCCTTAAGACAGACTCATCTATTAAATAATTTATTATCTCTTTTTATGAGCCTCAAGTGCTGTACATTAATCTCTGGAGTAATGTTTAAAACCAAATTTTTGTATTTGCTATATTGGTATTTCACAGACCAGTATACTTCATTATATTTTACTTCTTTAGGAAGCTCATATATATGCAGAGTAGGAGAAAAAAAAAAAAACAATAATGTAGAAATGCAACTCTGCTACACTACATCCCACCTAGCCAGCTGTTTATGTTATTTCCTAAACTAATATTCAACTAAGATGTTCAAAACAGTGAGCTATAAATGAGATATAAGTACCTACCACATGTTTTTCTTTCCTGAGTTCAGTATCAAGAAGCATGAGATCTTTTAAAGTAAGACTGCAAAGGCAGAGCTTAACATCAAAACTAAAACAAAGATTAAAAATGCATTAATAGCAATCTAAATGATGGTTACACAACAGGACAACACAATACAATAGTTTCATTTAACCACTAGATTCTTCTAAAAACTAGATTCTGCCGCAAAACAGAAGTGAAGTCACTTTATTTCCACGTTGCCTTCTTTTTCAGAAAAGATTTCTGCATGTAAAATTAAACAAAACAAACCAGGGAAAACACGGCTTTAAATTGAAACAGACATAATAAGAGTGGATATTTTGTAGATATTCTTCATTGCTTGTACCCTTCCCAGTCCCTGTGACACAAATACGGTTTTCTTATTCTTGCTAATGAGAGTGCAGACATATGTATTCATCTAGGGGTACCTTGCCGTGGTGCAGCTGAAAGGGAATCAGAGCTGACAGCCAATTTCAGTTATCTCTACCTGCTCATCAGCAGTGTGTCTGAGAGGAACTGTTTTCCCACGGTAAGACATGAGTAGTTCCCATTAAAACAGAGAGAACAGACCACTGAGTGCTCTCAAGGCACCTGCAGTGTGAGATGGCATTGCACAGTGCAGAGGACTCCATCCCCAGCACACGCGAACCGAGCATACGAGACGTGACAAAGACATCTTCTTATCCTAACAGTGATACACCTTTTATGAGACAGCTTTTGGCCAGTTCTGATTCCCAAAATTTCACAAAAAACAGGATGACTTCCAATAGCTTAATGTACTAACCTCCCCAACGACTTTTTTAGGGTTATAAGCAGATAGCCCTGTCGTGATGTGGTGACTGTGTGCATTCATGCCCAGCCTCTCACCTTTAGTGACTGTCCTAAAAACATAGGAAATGACCAAACAAGGGCAAGTTTACTGCTTACCTCTCACATGTCAGCACTTCAGGGAAGCTGGTCACCTTTAGGAAGGCTCGAGCCTGAAATCTGTCATCGCTTGTTGTGGAATGTATTGTTGTGGAGGAACTGCAGTCCTCTTTGTCTCCTTGGCTCAGGGATCCCAGGCTGCCTGACATAGATGTCTCCACTACTTGATTAGGCAGAACTGCCTGCTTTGGATTCTCATGCAAAGATGGATTGGATGAGCCATCTGCCAAAGGCTGTGAGTCAAAGAAAATTCACAAGGTCAATTAATACAACACAATAAGGAGACAAATATCTCATTAATTTTTCAGTGTTTACTTTCAAGGGAAAAGTTAAACAGTGTACACAGCAAAACTGTTTCCATATAAATGACAGGGTTTTGCATTGCCCCGGAAAGCATTCTTCTATTGTAGTTAGCTGCTTGCTGCATGCTTTCTTTCTTCCTTTTAGATTCTTGTGGTGTTTTTCTTATGGCTCCTTAGATAGATCCGACTGCCATTAATGTTAAGGAGCAGACAAGCTCTCTTAAATACAGTGAAAATTGACAGGACACCATGTAAAGCATTGCAGGTTTCAGGGGGAGATGAAAGCAGCTGACACCTTACAGAATAAGCCCTAAGTCAATGGACTTTAAAAAAACAGAGAGATCCCTATTAAGGAGACTGGCAGTAAATTTTCTTCCATTACTTGACTCTGCAATTTACTCTGACACAGAATGATTGTCATTAATTTTAACAAGTAGAATCTAAAACCTTACCCTAAATTTCTGGTTGATGGGATAGATCACTTTTGCCTTTAATGCAAATGCTGTGATGTTACTGTTCAGAGGAGACTCGCTTTCCTGTATGGAAAAGAACAGAAAACCATTTGGGAACAGCAGCAGATCTGGCAATTATTCACTGTAAGTATTGTGTACTCTCTTTGTTACACAATTAAATGTTACTATTGATAACTGCTTATTGATTGTCTCTGCTTTGGTGCAAGAAGTCTTCTCATGCGGCTCATTCAGAGTAGGAAAACTTGAAAAGGGAACTCTTGTCACTACTACTGCTACAAAATATTTTTAATTCTCCAGGAGAAAATAGGAAGTATCTGGTATTCACAAGGTATTTTCATTTTGTGTCTTGTCACCCACCTCCATACCCTTAGCAAAAACTAAAGATTTTACAAATGCGACCGATATTAATAATAAAAACATAAGCTCCACAGATATTATCATGGCTATAAATTCTGACTTTCAATTTAAATAAAGAAGCAATAAATTAGGCAAAACCAGTCATCATTTTTTTTCCAGGAAGAACTTCTATAATACAACCCTTACCCAAAATCTAGGGAAAGTAACAATGTTTTTCCAAAGAACTTTTGCTTCTGAATTCTTTTCATGCAATTTTCTGTATCACATATTCTGACTTTCTGCTACTGCCTTTTTCTAGATGCTGGAACAATGAGATCATCAGCTTTGTTTTGAGAGGTTAGGTATGGCTTAATTAAAATTTGGCTATAAATAGCAGATAAAATGTGTAAATCCAAGCACTAGGATTTCCTATTTTATCTCTTAGTTTTGTCACATGAAATGAAAGACTCTGATTTGTCAAAACACCGGATTTTTAATACAGTTTTTTCTAGGAAATTTCAAAGCACTAACAGAGTCTAAAAAACAGAAATGGAAAGAGAAGAGCAAACTATGTAATTCACTAGACTTCTATCACTGCACTTTTTCATCTCCATTTCATTTATTTCCATTTTTGGGTTTACTGATAAAGTCAAAAGCACGGGGGCAGCATGTAGAACACTTGCCCATAGTGAGCAGTCCCAGCACTGCAGTATCTCATCAGGGACAGGAGTGGAGAGAGCTACTGCTCTGCAGGGGCTGGAGGCAGAGCAGCCAGTGCAAAGCTGGAAAGCTGTATTGCAGTGTGCTAGAACTAATACATCCTGCTTCTCAGCAGGTGTAAGTGACACGCAATTATTATTAATACAGTAATTATGGTATCATTGCAATGTGGAAAGTCTCAGAATGAAAATACCTGTTTTTCTGAAGTGCTCTAACCTAACTGAAAGCCTTTTCCATCTATGCTTCCTCATAAAATGTCAATTTGATGTTAGTAACAGCAAAATCCTCTGGAAATTGGAACAAGTTAATAGAAAAAAAAAATATAACTTCAGTAGTCAGACATACAGGTGGGAGAAAGTCCCCTCGAATAACGAAGTTACTTCTTAATGTCTTATAAATGAGCCATGTTAGGGACACAGATATAGTTGTGAATGATCACCTTTAAAAGACTGTGATCCCATTTCAAAAACACTGGTAATAAGCATAAATATGTAAAACTGTGTAAGTTCTCCCACAACATTTACACTTCAAAAAATAACCGAATCCATACTCATTTGCTATACTCTACTTTAACTCAAGCGAAATGACCAAGCACATTTTGTCACCATTCCTGATCACAAAACTGAAATGAAGATTCATTACCTGTCAGGATTTAAACCAACAGTTTAAATGTTAACAATAACATCTTCTTGAAATCCTGGAATCAGTTCTTGTTACAAGCTAAGCACCAGACCGGCTGATTTTGACTGACATTTTATGCATGTATTTAATTTATGTATAATAGACTGAATGAGTCAGCTGAACTGCACATTTTAAAATGTGCAGTTTAAATCACAACCTTTAGCCTCAGCAAGAACAGTCAAATCAGCTTTGAGTGAAAGACAGTGATCTAATGACTACACAGTACGACTGGTTCTCCAGTTATTTTGGGTTTATAAAAAAAGAAATTACTTTAAGTTACTTGACGTTTTCATTGAAGGCAGGTTGTTAAGTTTATATTCCTACTTTTCTTCACAAATTGTATCTCTAATTGTCTTTGAATCCCAGCTCACCACAGCGGTCTTTCAGTACTTACAAACCTTTTCTTATGTCAGTAATGTTAATTTATCCCATCAGCCTCTTGAAACCAAGGATGACATAGAGATGAAAGCAAAGAAGCCTCTGTCCAAAAAGAACTCAGGATCTTGATTAAAATATCCAAAGAGTTGCCCAGGAGAAATGGAATTCATAAGGGGAATGAGTGTTCGAAATGGTTGCATTCATAAGCAGCAATCAACTCCCACTCTCCATCTTACACTTTTTCTGAACACTTTTTGAAGTCTCTCTCCAAACCCACTAAAATTAAGACAATTTGGAGCAGGCCCTGAACATGCTCATTGCTACATGCAGCAAAATTGACATCCACCTACAAGAGCAGAGCTTTACCTCCAGCACCATTTCCTCTTTTGCTGTATAGGGTTCTGCTTTATTTTTCATGAGTGTGCGCTCTTTTTCGTCAGCATTGAAGCTTTCCAGAAGCCTTTGGGAATCATCTTTCTGAAATTTCAAGAGAAAACATAACATGTAACACTTGAGACCATGCAGATTAACTGGAAACATCTTTGACAGCAACCTGGATGCATTCATGTCTCCATCATGAAAATTATCCCAGTATTAGTTGAAAATTTTGGAAAAATACAATCTGAAAATGAATGAAAATTTAACATATTCAGAAAGGAATAATTAAAATTAATGAACTTTTAGAAGTTGTCATTCCAGAAGTAGAATTTTAATCTAAAAAGTTTTAAGATGCTATGAATGTGTCAAATCAATCCATCTGCTCTCTAAATGTCATACTACAGTCTATGGAGTCAACCTCATGGTCTGAGCTCAAACATCTCAATTAAAGCAAGTTAACTAAAATTGCCTATAATTGCCAGCAATAAAGAGAATGCCAAGTACTTTTGCTCCCCTGCTATGAGAAAAACTTCTTAAATGAAACTTTAAGTGTGTGTAAGTTGCTGTCAGGGAGAAGTAACTATCAGAAAATGTCCTTTCTGATCATTTCATGACATGAAATGTCCTTTCATCACCTTTCTTCCCCAAAAGCAGCCCATATTATGGACCTCACCTCACAAATACAAAAAGCCACTGGTAGGGATACAAACTGTGTGGGAATGAAGCCTCCTGCTACACACGATCTCCCCTACACACTATAGAGATCAGAAAACAATACTAATGTGCCTCCCTCTACACACGACATTGGAAGGATTTTTTTTTCAGTGAAGGAAAAGATGGCAGCCATGCTACATGGACTACTTTTTAAATTCTTTTTCAGGTTTTCAAGCCACTGACTACTTTTTGATATAGTCTAATGATACAGCTGCAGCCACTATGCATGTCCCTGTCTTATGGAAATGTTTGCCTTAAATTATTTGGCCACTTGGTATGTAAAGTAGTCCATTTTCCCAGAACATAGAGAACAGCCCAGCTTTGGAACACATTTAATTCCTTATGACTTGCCTCTATCACCTCTCTGGAACTTAGATGGTGCAATAATTTAGATTATATTTTTGGGTTAGCCTTTAAGATGTGGTGAAGTGCAGATGCTGGTTCCTAAAAATCCACTTATGAGAAAAGAACAGCTACAAATCTCCCTCGGCAATTTTGTAATTTATTTGTTACCATGGTAAAGATGCCTTCTTAAAACTATGCCAGTGTATCCTATGTACAGATCAACAAATAAGGGACTTAACTCCATGCATCCAAGTCCCACAGATTCAGGCTGAGACCTATAAAATAGTGAATAACTGGGGCTGAGTGGCAAACATGTTGGCTTACTGTGGTGCCTAAAAGCTGCTTCAGACTCCAAGTACTTGCCGTGCTATCACACTAACGATAATTTAGCTGCTTGAGATGGAACACATCATACTCAGGAAAGCTATCCCTGCTTTTACTTTGGATATAGAAGGCTGCAGTAGGTGCAGTTCAGCACCTGCTTGCTCCATAGCATTGGAGGGGCAGACAGTGGGAAGAAGGAACAGCTTAAGGTTACCCTGTTCGATTCGGGAAATCAGACCCATAGGATATAACCTTCCTACTCTGCAATGTGCTCTGTATGCACCAGGAAGCGGTTTATTTTTCTTTCAAAATAAATAACCCTTTTACGGCAGCAGCATTGATTTTAATGGCATTTAAACATCTAAATGCATCTGAAGATCCAGGCCAGAGAGAACTGATAGCTTTTATTCTCTATTGAAATATATGACATAAAGGATAAAACTGTACATGGCTACATTTGAGTTGGTAGTGGCAGTACAATAAAGATACACCTATTAAGGCAGGGAAAATGAGCAATTGAATCAAAAGGGCTTGTACTTGCACAAGATGCATTGATCCAGCATCTGAACTGCCTCCATTACTTGGCTAAACTCTGACTTCAAACAGAGCTTCAATCCTCCAATTTAAAAGCAACTGGGAACCAGAGAATTTGTCCCCTATGTCGTGTTTAATGATGATCAACACTAACAGACATACACACAGCAGAACTGTTATAGCTCAATAAAGGTGTGGTGAAAAACCAAGCCAGACCAGACCCCCCACGTGCAGGCTGGCAGAACTCTCTGCAGGGCTCCAGATTCCCCAGCTGTACCAGCGCCAACCACTGCTACATCCAGTCAGTCCAGCATGACCTGGGACTAAGTGCGATGGGAGAAAGAAGCATAAATCAACAACAATTCTCAGAAAATATATCTGCCTGGTAGATGGGTGCCTGCCTGGTTCAGTGGGTGCATGCTGCCTCTGCAATCTTCGAGTCTGAACAAACACTGTGAAATAAAGAGATATGAACCACAGTACTTAAAAGAGAACAGCAAGTATGTTGTTAACAAAATCACACACTTAAGAAAACCCTATTAGTTTGGCATCAAGCAAACCATCAGCGGTGCTCAGGCTCTTTTATTTCTTTAGGTATCTATGTGTGTACCCTCAGCGCAAAGTTATAGCTGTGGGTTAGTACTAATACTCTGTACTGTGTGTAACATGAACTTCGGAAAAGTCTGTAAAATACTTTGGAAATAAATTACTGGTTTAGAGTGGAAATTAGTGTTTATTTTCAATTATCTCACAAAGCTTCTGCAAACCGGGTACATCTTCCGTCATCCCCAAAAGCAACACTGCCTCGTACACGAAGCGGTGGTTGCGAGAAGCAACTTGTAGGTCACCTCTGTAAGAGATATAGGCCAGCGGGGCAACACTCAGAACACGTAAACACTTTCACCGGCCTCCTTTTAAAGCTAGTCTGTTTATTTCAGCAACTATTTAAAGGAAGTAGTGAAATCCTTTCCAGTAGAGGTGTGGCAGGAATCACGGGGCTCCTCACCTACCCGCCTGCAGAGCTCACTCTGCCGCGCCGCTCGCCGCGGGCGCAGCCCAGGCTGTCCCGTGCAGCGGGCAGAGCCGGCAGACGGCATCTCCCGGGCCCTCCGCCAATCAAACCTTCGCAAACCACTCCTGCTCCCCGAGCTGTTCGCCCGCGGCCGGCCCACGCCTCCCTCCCCGCCGGCCCCGCGTACCTCTCCGCCCCGGCGCGGCCCGAGCGCGCAGCGGCAGAGCAAGGCGGCGGCGGCGGCGCCCAGCAGCAGCCCCAGCAGCACGGCGGGGGCCAGCAGGGCGGGCAGCGCCTGCAGAGAGTC
>VZTF01007181.1:2211634-2372075 GCA_013397755.1 Cnemophilus loriae | reverse complement strand
CAGCGCCTGCAGCGAGTCCGCCCAGAACTGCAGCCCCACGGCCCGCAGGCACTCCCCGACGGCCGCCATCGCACCGGGCCCGGTCCGCGGCGAGGAAAGGGCAGGGCATGAGGGGAGGTCCCGTTGCTCGGGGGCCCTCCGCCCCCCGCCCTCGCCGCGGGGGGAGGAGGCCGATGGCCGGTNCCTGCAGAGAGTCCGCCCAGAACTGCAGCCCCACGGCCCGCAGGCACTCCCCGACGGCCGCCATCGCACCGGGCCCGGTCCGCGGCGAGGAAAGGGCAGGGCATGAGGGGAGGTCCCGTTGCTCGGGGGCCCTCCGCCCCCCGCCCTCGCCGCGGTGGGAGGAGACCGATGGCGGATGGATGCGGCGGCAGAAGCTGGGCCTGACTCAGGGCAGCGCTTGGAAAGTCTCCGCGGCGCCGTCCGCACTCGCGGAGGGTCCGTCTGCCGCCATGCGGTGGACGCTGGCCGGGCTGCTGCTGGCGCTGCTCCCCGGCGGCCCCTCCGCGCCCGCTCAGCCCCTCGCAGAGGCCACCGGGCGGGGCCCGCCCCGGGAGCCCTGCGGTCGGACTGGGGTAAGCGCTGTGCCCGCGGTGTGCGGGTGGTGAGCGGCCCCTCGGCGCGGCGGTCGATGGCGGGCACAGGGCAGGCCCCGTGTGAGGGCGCAGCAGCCCCCGCGGCGAGCTGTGCTCGGGAGCGGGGCCCGGCTGAGCAGCGGCCGCTTCCCAGGCACTGGGGCTGGGGGCAACGGCCCGAAAAGCTGCCAGGCGTCGGCGTGGTGAGGCAGCCGACAAGTTCTGGACAGGGTCCTCAGTACAGAAAAGATAAAGAGCTACTGGAGAGGGTCCAGCAGAGGGCCACGGAAGCGATGAGGGGTGGTGGGCATTTCTCATACGAGGAGAGACTGCGGGAGCGGGGCCTGTTTAGTCTATAGAAGAGAAGACTGAGAAGGGATCTCAAAGGTGGGTGTGAAGAGGATGGTGCCGGACTCTTTTCAGTGGTACCCAGGGACAAGACGAGCAACAATGGCCATAAAGTAAAACACAAGAAGGTTCACCTCAGCGCGAAGAACTTCTTCACACTGAGGATGGCAGAGCACTGGCACAGCTGCCCAGAGAGGTCGTGGAGTCTCCCTCTCTGGAGACATTTCAAACCCATCTGGATGTGTTCCTGTCACCTGCTCTAGGTGACCCTGCCTTGGCAGGGTTTTGAACTGGATGATCTCCAGAGGTCCCTTCCAACCCTAACGATGCTGTGTCTGTGCTTCACTGTCCTTCTGAGCAGAGGCCCTTGGTGTTTATCTAGTCACTGGTGTTAGCCTCCAAGGAGGAGAGCCATAGCTTTTAGGATGGAGCTTTTATGCTTCTTTCTTTCTCCTTATCTAGGTTTGTGTCTGTCAAGCCATCTCAAAATGTGTTGACATAGTTATCTTTTGCCCATGTGGAGAATTCCTTACTGTGCAGTGGGGGTTAGAGTGAGTCACAAGTGGTAGTTTGTGGTGGGATTACAGAAAGATTAAACAGGTAATAGTATTGCAGGAAAAAAACCAAACAAAAACCCCCAAAAACCAGAACCCCCCAAAAACCGACAAACGGCGCACCAACTTACTTTACCAGAAGAATAAATTAATGTAGAACTTGGGAAAAAGTTTCCTGACTATCGCCATGTGGGTGTTGATGGAGTAGCTGCTGCTTGTTCCAAGGGGAACCTTTAGCTAAGGAACCCCTGGTGGTGCTTCTTGGCACCCCGCAGGCCAGCTCTCTCACCAGTGCGATGGAAACGCGCAGCCACTCACACTGAGCTGGCCAGCTCAGGCGTCACTAGAGGCAAAGAGTTAGAGGCAGCCCTGGCATAGAGCACCGAAGTTTGTTTACTTATCTGTTTTGATGCAGTCCAAGAACGAGAAGGAGGCAAGGAGCACACTTCCGTTTGGGATAGCCTTATAAAGGGATACAGGAGGGAGGTGGGGTAATACAAGAACAACCAATGGGGATAAGGAGGGAACGGAGTGGGGACTGGATTACATCCTCTTAAGGGATACAAGGGGCGTCTGTCTGTTGGCTAGTCAGGCAGACCGAATCTCTATAGGGTCAATGGGAGAGGCTTTTCTCACTGAGGTGGAGTCTTGCACTTTGGAGCCTGCCCACCAGCGGGCCCCCTCTGTACCTGGGCTCTCTGGTCCCCCGGCCACCACAGCTGCTGGTTCAGCCGATACAACACTGACAATATTGTTGCATTAAATTAAGTACTTTTGAAGGATAATGTGAGTGCAGGTCCATGGAATTGGCACTACTTGCTGATGTGGAGCCCCTTGTGATGTCCTCTGGTATTAAGGATGCACTCTGCAGCAGAGTGGAAGACTTGTGCTGAATACTCAGGCTATATTTTCCACTGAGAACTGAATGTCAGATATGGCAGAAGAAAAGACAAGGAGTGCTGTTATGTCTTTTGTAGTTGACGCACATGGAAGTACAAACACCATAGATTTTGTGCACCGGCTGTAGTAAAACCACATAGGAATAAATACCTGGAGCCTGTGGAAATCAGGAGCCAGTTGTATGCTGATTTCCTAGAAAGTAGGAAATAAAGCTTGTTAGCTAGAAAGCCACATTTTCTGCGTGTCTTTATACATGCTTAAACCACGGTCTACTTGTGTTGCAGGCTCACTTAAAATGCAACTGTTGACATTTAACATTCAACTCCATATATATGCTGATATAGTGCATAACAGTAATATTTGAGATTTGTATTTATAAACAAGATTGCATTTAACATAAAAGACCATATTGGTGGCTTATATTTTCATCAGTGTTCTAAACTGCTATTACATCAATTTAGTGGGCTGGTACACATTTCCTTAATGCAGATAGGGCCCTAGACTGCTCTAGAAATGCCTGGCAGAGATTGGTACCCTTTTAATGTGATTTCTGTAGCTGCATATCCATATGCGTAGATGGAAAGACACACAAACAGCAATTTTGATCCCCTTACAGGCCATTCATTCAAGAGTGGGACACAATGATCTGTGTGTGTGCCTTCCAGCTCAGAAGGGATTGATTCTATGTATAATAATAATAATTCTATCCGATTTATCTACCAGACAATTTTTTGTTTAAGCTTGCTGCTGAAGTTTCCTGTTCTTTCTGTGTTCTTGAGGTACTTGGTTGCTCAAAATTCATGGTCGTATAGATTGTTTAACCAATGAAAATAAATAATGATGGCATTAGAGAACTTTACCATACCTCAGCTCGTGTGTAAGAATTCTGGAGACCAGGAAGAGCTGTACAACAAGGTATTTGGGAATAGCCTCTAGTGAAGAGCTCTCCCAGAGCTGTGTCCCAGAGCTGCCCAGAATGTGCTGCATGTACATGTTAATGTTTGTTTCTGAGTTCCTTCTTTCTGTAAAAGAGTTGCTTCCAAACCTGTATGGACATGTTTTCCAGAGGCTCCTTAAACTCCAGGACTTCTAGTGCATCTGAATTTGTGAGATAGCTTGCATTTTCTGTTATGTTGAGGAAAAGTGCCCTATCTGAAGTGAGAAATATTTTCATACAAGGGTAACTAAAGTTACAGCTCTAGCAATAATCAGTGATGGCTTCCCTGAGCAGGCAAAGAAGAAAATTGCCCCTAATACACTGTACTGTAACAGTGGTGTTGACATAAGTCAGTACTTAACATTACTCACATGCAGTGTTTGGTGGCAAACAGAAACAGCAAGTGTGGGTGACGTCACTAGGCAGACTTAGATCCCTGTTAATCAGCCTGCATTCCTAACTCTCTGTTAGCTCCTGCAAAGAAGCATTTTTGATAAATGAGAACTTGCTTGTATGACTGCTACATCTTGATCAAAACACTGGGCAATAAAACTCCTTAAAAACACTGGTTTCTTCTACTGACATTTTGAGGTGTGATTTCTGTAGCAGTCTCTGTGGTCCAGGCACAGGCAGGAGGCTGTCACAGATTGCCTTGCAAGCTGCAGTTTTAGCATGTGGCCCCTTTGAAAGGCTCTGTGTAGTTCTCTGGATGAAAAATGAGTGTAATGTCAGTGGACTTGATCATCTAATATGGACACATTCCTGCTGCCTCCTAATGATCAGATTTTCCTGCATCCTCAAATATGCCTTTGAAAGTGGCGAAGAAAGATTATTTAATAAAGCAAACTAATAGCCATCCCAGGTCCACTATTGTGCAGGGACTCATCCTGATAATATGAAGAGTGAGTACAATTTGAGCCCCAAGTGTGCATATCCACACTGGGCAGTGGAGTCTCATACTGGTTAACAAGCTGTGGGAGACCTCTAGAGCCATGTTATGTCTCTTCTGGTATTTAATTTTGGAGAAGCTCGAGGCTTTGTGGGATAGGGTTCCATGCAGTTGTGAAGCATAAATTCAATGTAAAAGTTCAATAATAGATATTTATGAAAACAGTTCTTTTTTATAATTGCTCTCTTCCAGGTGTTTGAGGTTGATCTGTGGCTTCAGAAGGAGAGGGGAAGCCTAGGAATGGCAGGTATGCAACTGTTTCCTCTGTCTTTTCAGCATTGTGGGAGTCCCGGGACTCATAGGGCATGGGTGTGAAGGTGAGCAGGGGCCTGGAACTGCGCCTTGGTGGCCTGCTGACATCAGTGGGACTCTCAATCCTGAGCCACAGGGGAGTGTTTGCACAGAAGTTGGGAACAACGGTGCTTTAAGTTCCCTAAAGGGCTCATCTAGAATGAAGCCCTTGTGAGAAGACCTCAGTTCATACCTTGCTCTTAATCATTTTTAGGAGGAGCCCTTTTTCAGTATTAAACATAATGGTGTAGGGGAGCACCCTCTGATGTCCAAAATTCCCAGGTTTGTGAAAAACCCATATTACTTAAAGCTGATCAAGACCTTGTTCATTTTCAGAAGCTAGCTTAACCTCTGTGCATTTACCAACAGTGTTGCAATACCTGTTCTTGAAGCTATTTTTAAAGACCTCTGGAACTGCAATAGCTAATATACTTTATCCTGGACCAAAGACTGATTGTTAAAGACTGTTAGAAATAGTGGGTTAAAGATTGATATGTATAGTGGGTCTAGAAGTACTACTGGGATGCTAGTACTCTTCACAGCAGGTATCAGGTATTGTCAGTGATCTCAGGTAGGGTGAACATCTCCAGTGGTAGTTGCCTAATCTGATCGAAACAAGGTACCCCAAAATTTAGAGAAGTCACTTAGAGCCTGGAGTAGCTGCATCCAAGGGCTAACTGCCACAGGCTCTTTGTGTAAATTTGAGAAAATCACTCAGTTTTTCTGAGTCTCCGGTCTTTAATTTCTATATGTGTGTTATAAATAGCGTTCTACCTCACCGGAGTGCGATGGAGATGAGTATATCCTGAAAGGTTAGGACGTCCTCATATAGCACATTAACAGGACAACACAATGTGTGAAATAAACTTCTCCATCACTACGGTTTCCCAAGAGATGATTTCATGACATGCATTTGCCAAGAAATTACATGCTTTGAAGCAGTCATCAAGTGAGATACCTTTAATTTCTTTGCCCTGTGCTGTGGCTAATTCACAAATGAGTTTATTAATTTAAATATGAAAGCAAGTAATTCAGATTTGCTGAGCTTGTTTTTTTCCAGTATTTACTCAATGTCATCTTTGCTGTGTGCATCTTGCTTTGTGATGGGTTGCAAATTATTAATGTACCATGCACTGAGAGAGGAAATGAGTGTGGTTTTATACTTAAAAAAAACCTTCTGGCCCTAAAAAAAAGTTGAGGATTTTGATATGCAGTATTTTTTTGTTAGTGGTTAAAATAGTGTGGCCGGCAGGACGAGGGAAGTGGCGTCCCTTTGAGGTGGACACTGGGGAAGCTGCACCTCAAATCTTGCCCTTCACAACAAGAAAGACATTGAGGTGCTGGAGTGTGTCCAGAGGAAGGCAACAAAGCTGTGAAGGGTCTGGAGAATGAGTCTTATGAGGAGCAGCTGAGGGAGCTGGGGTTGATTAACCTGGAGAGAAGGAGCATCAGGGGGCACCTTATCGCTTTCTACAACTGCCTGAAAGGAGGTTGTAGTGAAGTGGGGGTCAGCCTCTTCTCTCAGGTGACAGGTGACGGGATGAGACAAAGTGGCCTCAGTTTGTGCCAGAGGAGATTTAGTTTGGATATTAGGAAAAACGTCTTCATGGGAAGGGTTACCAAGCGTTGGAAAAGGCTGCCCAGGGAAGTGGTTGAATCACCGTGCCATCTGCGGAGTTATTTAAAAGATGTGGTCTTATAGACATGGTTTAGTGGTGAACTTCACAGTGCTAGGTTTGCAATTGGACTTAATCTTAAGGGTCTTTTCCAACCTCAATGATTCTGATTCTTTGAAATTCTGGCATTTTGTTAGTAGGTAAATATATATATCAAATGAGGTGTTGCTACAAGCACTGAATTATATGCTTGATTTTATAACTGAAAATTGTCCCATTCTAGTAAACATCAATTTTTAACATACTTAAAACAAAGTTTTTAGTGATTTGCCTAATCAGAGTACTAAATTCTTTAGTTTTTACTGAAGAAGTTTTCAATGAAAGCAGAGAGAGGGGAACTTCTGCATAAAACCTTTGTCATTGAGACTGGCAGTGTGCTGAAGTGTGAAATAGTTTGTAACAGCACACTGATCCCAGTGTTTCTGTGGGAAGCTTTTTCGAGTTGTTTCTGCATAAGATGAGAAAAGACAACCCCAGAATATTCCTGTGACTGGGGAACACAGTGGATTTTTGAGAGTTACATTTGAGTCAAAACAGGCCTGGAAGTAGATTTGTTTTTTCTTGTTGATGCCTGTAGTTTCTTTGACATTGTAACGAGAAAAGCTAATGGCAACATTCAAAACTGAATACCGTAAATTGCTACCTTTGCCTGTTCATTGTTGTGTGTAATTGAAAGGACTTCAAATTGGATCTTGTATCCTGGATGGTTTTCAAGACAGGGAGTAATTTAGAACAACAAAAACAAAGATATAACAAGCGAGTATATTTAACTCCTTTCTTTCCCACTGAAATAAAGCAAGATTGTTCAAAGCTTTGCTGATAAATTTATGGTGGGTGAGCAAATGAAACTGTGGAATCTGAATTGAAATATTCAGCCCTTGAGAGCCATAAATTAGAAATAATGTCAGAATTAAATTGCTTTATTTTGCTCTCATTTTAAATTCTGAACTTGAAATTTCACAAACTTGTCAGAGTCTTTGCTTTCCTACTGTAATTTGGCATTCTGCTGCTTAGAATGTGCTGTAAAGGTATGGGAGCCTTAAGGACATACTGGAGTTTTTGATGTAAACCTATTGTAAGACCATTTAAATTTTCTCTCATCCTATTTAATTGCCGTAGCCAAGAGTAACCTTCACCTTAAGGTCTGTCGTGATGTTGTGTGTGCAGTTCTAATGGTGGGCTGTCAGCGCCACTGACCTGTTCAGGACTCAGCCCCTTGAGTCCAGTGGTCAAGGCTTGTGCTGTACCAGGTCCATGTCCTTACAGAACTAATTTCAAAGCAAAGGACAGTATGCTGACCATAGTCAGGGGACAATTTCTTTTCTTAGAATACCCATCTTTCTACCCCCAGTCTGAATGAACACAGACCCACTGTCACCACACCCTTTACAAGGCAGGTGCCTATTGTAGTAGGTCGGATCCTCATTATTTACGCTCCTGAGCAGCAAGTGAATGCAGCGAGGGCTGGCAGTGGGGAGCTCTCCTTCCTAAGCATATTGCCTGTGCCTTGAGTGTGGAAGCCCAAAAGAGCAATATGTCACCACCCAAGGCGATAGCGCACAAAGCTGGAGTGGCAAATAACTACCTAGGGAGAACAGCAAAGAAAATTGAACTTTAAGTAGAAGGGACTGTTCTGATCAACTGTGCATTTGTCATTTTGTGTGATGGTGGAATGCACATGTGGGGGACTGAGTGAATACTACAGGAACATGAGTGGTAAAATGTTACACCAATCTTCCAGCTGTTGCAGCTATATTAATAGTTATTTTCATGTTTTCATTTTTAAATTCAGTACAAAGTCTGCCTACTAGCACTGGCAATTAGCTAGACATATGCAGTTTAAGACAGGATTTTGACATATCTGTTTATATTGGATTTATGTAGAATTAAATCATGGGAAAACATTTTACTAATGTGCTAATTAAAAGTAAGATAAAATATTTAACAGCTTGATAATACCTTGTAAAAATGTGGCATTTTTAATCAAAAAAACAAAACAAAGAACATTTCTTCTTAAAGATGGTGATACTGTCTCACATCTCAAAAGAAAGTGAAATTTCTGTCTTTCTTTGATGAACTGTTTGATTTGGCATCTTTGGAGATGTTTACAGGAAAGCCCCAGATTAAGCCCCATGCTCTGCTAATTTGCTTGCTGGGAAATGTTTTGGCCTGAGGCGCTGTAGTCCAGAAATGCCTGGTGGCAGCCTGGCAAGCCCAGCTGAGAGGGGGCCGCTTGAGCTGTGTGTAAAGCTGAAACTGTTCCCCTGCTTTGCAGAGATTTTCTCTCGAAAAGGAGTGGGAATAGTTGCCATTTAGAAACCAGTAAAAGTGACAACTGTGCAGCCTGATAGTGGCTTTTCTGAAAACAGCCAGAAAAATGGCAAAGATTGAAGCTGTAGGAAGAAAAGAGTGGAAGGAACAAGGAGACCTCAGAGTCACTGTCAGAACTGGGATGCATGTCTGAGGGGGCACTGTCCATGGCACCATGGAAACGAATTGCACTTCTGAGCAGCATGGTATCCAAAAGAAAGCTCTATGCTTCTTGGTGAAAGGTTTCAGCAGTCAAGTGTTAGTATTTTCCAAGGTCAGATGAATCTATTTGTTAAGAAAAAACCCCAATTACAGAACAGAAATCTAGAATGTACGTGAAAATCACAGAATGTATTATGCCTGTACCATCCTTTCTCAGATATTCGGTGTCCAGGTTTTCAAGCACCCAGCAGACATGTACAATCCTATATCTACAATAAGAACTTACCCGAAAAGAGACAACAGCGGAATTGATAAATACAGTTATGTTGTCTGATGTTGAGTATGCAGCAAGTTATGTGGAAAAGTTGTTAAGTTCTTGTGGATCACCTGTTCCAGTGACAGTTAAATATATGTGGATCAGGAAAAAGTTATTTTATTTAACTGACAATCCACACTAGAAAAAAGAATGCTACAGAAAAATGTAGCTTTACTGGCAGTGGATCCAAGGTATTATAGAACAGCCTATATTGTTAATAATTAATAGGAAGGATGAGAAAAATTCTGGAGAAAGGCAGTGGCACGTGTAGCTGTATGGACATGCATCATATTGGTTGAATCTGTTTAAGCAAAACCTTCCACTGAGTACCGGGAAGATACAAGTGGATTTGCAGAAACATCCTTGTTGTCATCATCAATGTTGAGGCTGCTTAACATAATGTTAAAAACTTGCAAAATCCCCAACCTTCAACTAGTGATGATGGAGCAGCCAAAAAACATGCCTGGAGACTTCTGCTGGGAGTTGGGCACATTATCTTGGGATTGTGAGTGATGACAAAGCACAGCTTGAAAACAGACTCATCTGTGTAATTATTAATCCAGAGATTCATTCAGAGTCAGGGAACATGATCAGTTAATTAAATTGGTTACTGTGGACTTGATACTCTCTAGAGGGGGAGTATCAGGCCTTGTTGTCACATGTAAAGTGCAGTTGGGTGTGCTCATGGCGATGTTATACTACACAGGACACAAGATCAAAGGATACTCTATGAAGCAATTACACACTTCTTGTTGGCTGACCACCCTCATCCAAAATTCAGAAGGAAATGATCTGCTAAACAAGAAGCACTTTAAAAGTAGTAGTTGCTCATCATAATTCATACATTTTGTCATTTTGACTTCTGACTCTTAAAAAGCCCCACAAAGAAGCTTATTCACAGTTTCTGTTTACTGTAAAGGAAAGTGCACTTCCTGTAGTCAGGCAAGAAAACAAAAAGGAGAATTGGTGCTCCACCTTCGTAGGAATGGGGTGACAAATGCATTAATGTATGAGACACACATCATATATAAAATTAATCTTTTTCCATGTATGAATATATTTATACAAAACTGCAAAGGTGCTTGATTCAGTAGTCAGAAACAGGTTTAGAGACATTAGAGGTGAGATATAGTATATTTGGATCTGCTGGGGAGTGCCGTGGCTAGGTGAGCTCAGATTGGTATTTAGCAGGTTTGTACTACACCAAAAATTCAGCGCTGTTTTCATTCTGAGTGATTTGGACCATTGCTTAGTCTTGAAATAGAAATATGCCATGCTTGACTGTCTTGAAAAAATTCCAAACGCGAAGATATGCAGACATTTGTTGTAATTATACATATTCCTGTTCTCACCTAGTTTGCCATGTTGTTTTTACAGTTCCTAAATTAGTCCGAGTCTGTCACATTGTTTAACAATTGTTTAAATATTTAAGTAAAACTTAGAAAAGTAAATTAAAACTGGTCATAAAATATAGACATCAGCTTTCCCTGGCCCATATATCCCCAATTCTGTCCAGGATAAACTACTCTCTCCTAAATAAACATGGGAAGACAGGGAAACTCCCCAAGTGCACGTGTCCACGTGGGTTTAGTAAACAACAGGATTGCATCTCATTCTTTATGTTAAGAGAGTTATTTTCAGTGATTCGTGTGCGTCAATGCTTTAAGGCTCCTTTTAAGTGTCCAGTTCTGAGTGCTCTGTTCATGCTTTTTCTATTTGCAACTGTGTTTTGCTATCTTGTTCTTCTTACAAAGCAGTGTTTTTTCAAAAAAAATGCTGCTTCTCATGTTAATGAGATTTTAGCGTCTTTAGCTTTTCATATTTTATTAATATGTAATAGGCTTTTTCATAGAAAAGTCATTTCACAAAATTACTTGCCTTTCAATGGGAGTTTTTGTTCATATTAATGTATATTGCTGACAATTGATTTAATAATAAGTAATAAATGAGAATAATATTAAGTAAAGAATGAAAAAAGTAACTTCTTTAAACATAGGCAACCAGCTATAATTTTAAATTTTCATAACATTTTTCTCTTAATTTACCAGCTTTACCTTTTGGCAATTTAACATATTAAATTATTTATTTTTAGTATAAGCTTCTTTTATTAATGTCATAGGTGCTTTTTACTTTCGTAGATCAAAGTGATATGATTTCAAAACTATGCCTATTACTTTGTGTAATATCACTGACTAATCTTTCATAAATATTTAAGAGTATAAGCCAGCCTTCATATTGCTTATTACTAAATTGAGGAGCATTTGATTTGATGGCACTTCACTTCAACTGAAATGTAACCGAGACCCATCCTCAGCTGGGAAGTATTTCAGTTCTGAATATGTATTGGCAAGGTCAATGCTAAATTGGAAGACTGTATCTTTGAAGCAGAATACTTTTAGCACTGATGCCGCTCACATTGTGGATTGTTTCAATTCTTTATGCTTTGCTGAAAGTTTCTTTGTGTTGAAAATATTAACAGTTGATTTATGGCTTAAACTTTTTAATTCATGCATTAAATGCTTTACATTTAAATGGTAAGAAGTTTTCTGTGGGATATATGGGAGTTCCTTAGGGAGGAAGCAATTTTGTTCTGACTCCTGCTGGGTTTTGTGGGACAAATCCCATCTGTGTTTCCTGGCTGGCCTCAGTCTCTGTTGCCTGTCATGATTTTGGGTACCTTGAGAGAGAGTGTCTGGCTCTGTGTGCACACAGAGCACTGGTGCCGTGAGCCCCATCCCTGGCTGGACTCTGCACCAAGTGGCTGCCACACAGGACCCAGCCTTAGCTCTAATGCTGAACGTTGCCTTTGTTTTCAGCAGTGCCCTTACCTGTGGTCATTCAGGCAAGCAAAGCCCCTCACCAGCTCTTGACCTCTGCAGCCTCAGACAACCAGTGGAGCCATTCGCTGTTTGCCTTGATACCCTCATGGACAAAGAAGGTGTTGTTCAAACGAGAGTCTGGCGTCAGCCACCTTCTGGTCAGTAGAAGATAGTTTGCCACTTTCAGTATTTGTAAGGATTGTAGCAATTCTGTAAAAACTGAATGTTGGGAATTTACTATCCAGTAAGTACATTTCTAGTTCTGTCTCAGGTGATTGTGTTAATTTGACATGACTTCATCAACACCAACTAATTGTGGGACTTCCGAAGAATTACTGTGAGAGATACAGCTGTGTGATTGCTGTGTAAATTCTGACAGACACTTAGTAATGAAAAGAATCTGTATAGTCTGATGAATTTTGTGCATAGTGTATTTTTTTTTGTGAATTGTGGAAGTCAAAAGATGAATATATCACAATTCTAATAATTACTTGCAGGAGTAAGTTGTTCATACACATTTGGACTAGAAAAAAGATTTAACTGTTGGGATAATAAAAACTCCTAAATTTGAAGCCAATTGGTACCTCTAAATTTTTTAAATAATTTTTTTATTTATATAATTTAACTTGTTGCTGAAGTTTGTGAATTATAGTATTTTCATACACTATGTAGATTTTTCCCCTTCCTCTGTAGCCTGAAGACGTGTCCAATATGTCAGTGTCTTCTGAATTTGGAATAACCCTTCAGAAATGTGGTATGGTAAGTTTTTTTACATTTGTCGTGTTAATTTGGTAGGAAGTTTGTACCCAAAGGACCTTTAAAAAGTGGGAACCTAATTGTGCCCATGCTGAGTATTTGGGAGTGTGTGCATTTTGATGTTACTATGGTCCCACTCTCTGATAGGCACCGTTTTGCAATGTTGATTCAAAACAGAAGTCAGTGAAATCTCTCAGGCTTCGAGGCTTTTTGGATTGTGGTCAAAGTCAAAACCTGACTGTGAATTTCTAAAACTGTAAATGGACAAATCCCTATGAACTGCAGAATAATCAGCCAAGAGGCTGGGTAGAGGCAGAGACAAATTTTACAAGATGAGATAAACCTTCTGAAATATTCCCCTGGCCCAGCCGTGAGTGCCCTACCTGTGTGAAGTGCGGACTTCTTTTGAAGGATGAAGCACTGACCCCTCTGTTGCCCATTGTGTCTTTGAGCATCCTAACAAACAACCATAGAAAAGCCATTGTGTCATAGTCTACATATTCAGTGGGACTCACCCACAGCACAGTATTTAATGAAAAACAGGTTTCATTTGACTTGTGTAAATGCTTATGAGGAGCAAAGACCTCTCTATTGTAAGAAATTTTTTAACTTCACATTTTATTTTTACCTAGACTGTTATTTTCCTTTTTTTTTTCCTTTTTTTTTCCCTTTTTTTCCTTTTCCCTTTTATTGAACTGGATGAAGCAGGTATGAATTTTTATGATTACAGACAGTTCATCTTAACTGTCTCCTGAAGAGAGAGAGAGAGCACATCCAACTTTAGGACCAATTTGAATTCAGCCACTGAAATGCTGCCTATGAAGGTAGAGGATTCAGTAACCAGTACAGAAGAGGTAACATTATAACCTTCACCAGATCAGCTGGGTAGAGAAGAATGAACATGCATCACATCTCATGGCACAAATTACCTCTAATGTTGTTATTGAAATGGCAGCATATTATGATTAATGAGGCTGAACAGTGAGCATTTCAGACATAAGAAGTAGTAACACAGAATCTTCTGCTTTTCTGTCTGTGGGTTCCCAATTGTTATACCACAGCCTCTCAGAAACAGACTTTGAGACAGTCCTGTATTGTTTTTTCTGCTGTTCACATCACAGCCTCACACAGGCTCATTAAAAGCTGCAAAATAACTGCTGTAGGAGATTAAAGGTAATCTGTTGTAGATGCTAGGTTTGTCAGAAAATACTTTTCGTAGTTCTATTAGTTGCAAATTACTGAAAACAATACAATTATATGTGATTGTCTTCCACCTGCAAATGCAGTTCACATTTAATTCTCCTTGGCTTACCTTGTCTTCTACTTCAATCCTATTTTGAGTGAACAAATGCTTTCATGCCAAGAGACAGACTGGCCATATGGTGGTCTTTAGCTGTTTTAAATAGAAAAAAGTGAATTTTGCACATTTTCCTCCTCCTGCAGTGAGTGGCTCCTCAGAGCGTAGAGGTGTCATATGTTTACTTCTTGAAGTCAGGTTTTTTCCGACGTCTTAACATAGAAATAGCCTTATTGAAACTGAGGTGTTTAAATTTTCCAGTGCTTCAAGCACCCACTCTCTTCCTTCTTTTCAGAAATGTGTTTCTTTAAGAGCTTCATTCTATAGTATGATGTGAGCTTTTCTGTAATAGTACTTCACAATGACAATAATCCTTAGCAGAGCTGAAATAAATCTGTAAATATAATTGCTTGCCTTCTAACACTTTCACCTGTCTTGTTTCTTAATCTCCTAAGTATTTGTGCACTGGAGATGATCGATGATTCTATAATCCTTTTTTCTCCCTCCTTTCCTGTTTGTAGTTGTTCTAACTTATTCCTAGCGAGGATCCTCCATTCCTTTCAACTTCCATGGCAATTCCTTCCTCCTCTCTTTTCTCCTGTTGTGTCTATGCTCTTGCTGTGGTTCTTTCATGCCACTCTCCCAGGTACCTGAAGTGAGATCGCTTGCAGGGGGTGATGACACACATGGGGCACTTCAGCAGCAGAGAGAAAATAGAGTAGGTGCTTACGCATCATCAGTGGCTGCCATTGGGTTTGGTTCCTGTAGATGGCTGGCAGCCTACCCATCTGTTCCAAAAGCAAGAAAAAACATCTTCAGGCAAATTAGACGAGCAACTTAAAGAAGATAACCAGTGTTCACTGATAGCAGTAGCAGCACTGTACAGAGGAGTTATTTCTAGGAGCAGTCAAACCAAAGAGCATACCTGTTGCTTGATTCTCATCTGCTGCTTTCAGGGGGAAAAGGAAATCCAAATTCTTTCAACCCCTTTGCAATTGACCTTAAGTCTGACTGCCAGTCAAAAATAAAAAATTAAAACCATGGATTTAATATTAATGAGAAGTGTGGTTTTGAGACTTTTTTTGCTGTTTTGTTTTGGTTTTGCTTTTTAAAGCTAGCATCTAGCCTTTGTGATTGCCTATGAAGTATTGAAAGGCATGTTGACTGCATCATGCCAGTTCAGAAACCAGGAGAGAGAAAATCTGACCAAAATACAACACGTTTTTAATACTTGATGATTTTAAATCTCAGAAGTTGGGGTATAACTCATGATATACAAGCATATGAAGTTGGTAATGGTTTCCTCAGAAATATAAATAAGCCTATTTTTATACGTGCATTAATACATACATTTTTATACATTGTTTGCAGCATCTAGTACAATAAATAGTTGGGAATTTTGTCACTTAAATAGAGAAATGTAGACTAAGCCATAAGAATTTCATTAAGCTGTTTCTTCTCCTTGATTTATGTAATTCTAAAACTGTGATCTGGTTCTATGCTGAATTAGCATGAAATGCAGAGATCGGTGGTGCACAATGAGACCATAGCTACATATATCAAACCCTGTGGCTACCATGAACTGTGGTGTGTTTTCTGAAGTCTGTCACAATTCATACTTTTAGAACTCATTTTTTGTGAGGACTGCTTTATTATTTTATATTTGCTGGTGTCCAGATACAGTGTAGATATTTCCTAAAAAGGAAGATCTAAAAAGAGAAAAGTTTGGCCTGAAACATAATTCTGTCAGTTAAAGGACTGTAAATTTAATGTCATTATTTAAACCTCATAAATCGTCGTGAATATACTATAGATCACCATATAGATCTTATGAAGATTTAGACAGTTCTGGTTTAATACGCGTCATAGAAGAAGGCAGTTTGGAAGGTGAGAGGTCAGTAAGCAACTCTGTGCTCAAAGTAATTTCATTTAGAGGGTATAATTGCTCAATAAGACTTAAGGGCTTAATGGAATAAATAAATAAAATCACATGAGTGCATGTTGCTAGAGATTGGTGATTAGTGTGACCTTCAACACTAACTGGAAGCAGAGCTATGAACTCCCAAGTTCACTGGTGGCTCCATCTGCTCTCCCATGGGAAGGGCAAGTCGAGACAGCCGGCATCCTTCAGAGAATGTGATTGCTATGAAAAAAGGGAAATAGAGACCAAAACTGCAGGGAGAGAATGAATTTGCAGTGAGGCAGCTTGCAAAAGAAACATCCTCATGGTACAAAAGTTCAAATTTAAGAATTTTCCAAGCACTGGTTATAAAATTATGATCCAGTTTTGTGTTATATGCAGTATCACAGGGATATTCAGATTTTGATTACTCTTCTGGTCCTGTATGAGCTGGGTTTACACCTTCTGGCTTTCTGCCACTATCTCCAAGCAACAGCTTGACATATCAAAGGTTAAAATCTCACTGGGAGTGTGAGATCAAACTGAGAGTAGTTTCATTTGCAGGTCACTGAGAGTACCTTCAGAAAATAAGTTTACACATATAATGAAGTTTTATTTGTAATCAAGGCTATGAATTTTGCTGTTAAGATGCACATACAGCCATCTTGCTCCATTAATACTAATATTTCTGTTTTCAGGTGGATGTTGAACATGACCCTCAAACTGCATACATTACACTTGTGATTAATAACACCAACACGTTGCTCTCAACAAACATCACAGATCTTATCCTCCTGGACAACATCACTGGTCTGCATGTTCAAAAAAACAGTGGGAATAAGACCGCAGATGGCATACAGATGTACAGGAAAAGTTTCTTGCAAGGTAACAAAATCTGCAGTAAATTACCCCTGATAACAGATGTCGAAGTGCATCTGTTAAAATCACAATAATTATTTATTTATTTAATTATAGAAGTGTAAATTATGTGATTATCAGTTCATACAGGTGAAAAAGTCTGGGAAAGGTTTTAGGCTGCAGTTTCCTATTCTGTCAGCTCACTGTTAACTGTTTTGACTCTCACCTTTGAACTGCTTTCAATCTCCCAGGCACAGAACTGAGCCGCCTGTACTTTGTAAAAGTTGCCATCAAAAATGAGTCTTTCACAATTATATTTGTTCATTTGAGGTATTTTTAAAAACTTCTGCAAAAGGCATTTTAATAATAGTTTGAGCCTTCTTTAGCCAAGTGTGGCACCTCAGCTTGCTGAGGTATTGAGGTGCATTGGAATTGCAAAAGGCCATGCAAACAGGGAAGATGATTCATCAGAAATAAGGCAGCTGTTCTCAATATCTGTTCTCTCCAAACTGAACAAATTATAAAGTCAAAGCAAGTAACAGAGAGATAAACCTGTTCCAGTCTTGAAGCCAGTTTGTTCCTTTTCTAATTGGTAGCAGTTGTATCAGTGCACACGCATTAAATTTCATCTTTCTTGATTTCTTCATCTCCTTTTTCCTAATCACAAGCATGTTGAAAATTAGCAGCTTGCTTTTGGTAGTCACCATATTTCTCCAGGACCTTCAGAAGTGTGCACTAATACCTGTTTATGATGGAAGTATCTATGGGTATGATAGTTTTATGGTGAAAGATTTCCACATAGAAAAGGGAAATAAGTAGACTTGGGGCTGCTGTCTGATTGCAATTGGATAGCCAAACTCCATTTCTAATAATAGCACTGTGAGCAGTGGTGCTGATTGCAGGACTGGTCTCTTTGAAAATGTCAAGGAATTGCTGGCTTTCCACAGAGATTTCCTGGAAACAATTATCCCTGAGAAAGAATAGAATAATGGCTTGGATAGCTGGTCTGGTCAGCCAAGTTGGAGCCGCTACATAATTTATTTATAATTACTGAATCTGGAGTTGTATCTAGCTTTTCCAGACAAATCAGTGTGAAAAATACTGAAGTGGAAAAAAATCCAGCAGAACAGATTTCTGCATAGCTTGAGGTTTGGTCATTACTATATTAATCCTGAAGTCAGGCCATACCTTGCCACTAGGGCTGGACAGAAAGGCTATATCTACACTGGCCTATGTACTGTCATGCTCAATGTTGGCCATAATAATTTTTCAGTACTTCAATGCACTGTGAATCAAAATTCACCTGGAATCTGTCAGATTTCTCTTTGGTTTCAACAGGGGGAGAATCAACAAGTTAGTGATGAAAATGTAGGCAGTCCATTTTATAATAAAAAATATTTTAAAATAATCTCATATAGAGTTTTGGTATCAAAAAATAATGCTTTTAGGTAGGTTGAGGTATCATTTAATGCTGTTTCCAGATCCTGGGCTGAATTTGCTTGAGTTCTTATAGGCAGCAGATATGAAGGATGTTGCTGAGCTCAAGTGGCCATGAGCTGTCTACTCTGAGTGTATGGCATCTGCTGTGTCAGAAAGGAAAAGCTCCAGTGCTGTCCCAAGCCTTTCCCAGGGAACTTTGAGAAATTTTCCTGGAACAGAGCAAATCTATCCATATCCCTTTTTTAACAGGTGGAGAACACTTTGCAGTCAACTACTCTGCACTTCTTGATGCAGAAGAAATGTGGCATGGCAGGGTCTTGACACTGCCGGCAAAGCTGACTTTCAGGAGTTCATCACAGGTATTTTATTCACAATTTTATTCTGCTCTTCAGACTTTTGTTAAAAAAACAGTCTCCAAGGTGGTTCTTGTCTGCCTAAACAGTGAGGCCATCATGTAATGAAATGAAACTCTTAGGCTCTCTGTTAACTATGAATTTATAAATACATGCATTATTCTTCATAGCTTAAGAAGTCATTGACCTCCTTAAGTAAAGTATTTTTGTGTGTTGTCTTGTAGCCTTTCTTTCTACTTTTCTTATTTCTCTCCAGTTTATTGATCTGTCCGGCAAATAAGTGTCCCACACACTTACATGTGTGTATTCCTGAAGTCTTAAGAGAGATTGAAAGTTTTGCCATATTTTTATAAAAAATACTTTATTTTAACTGATAAACAAGTTGCAGCAAAGGAAAACCTCATTGCTCCTAAGAAAGAGTTTTCAAGGTCTGAAAGATTTTTCAGAGAAGCTGAGAAATCTCTATCCTTGCTGATTTTTGGGAACTCTGTTGCACCAGGTTCTGAAACAACTGGTCTAATGCTGGAATTAGCCTGGCTTTGGGTAGGAGACAGAATAAGTGGTTTCTGCCGAAGTAAAATTTTTCAGTTCTTAAATATGGCCTGATGGTTTTTCTGTGGTTTTCATAATTACATGTAATTATAACCTGCAGATGTATTTTCATTTCAATTGCCTTTCTCCTTGGTTTTGGAGGAAAAAATGTTCAATTTGTATGGGAGTGGTACTAGAATGGTGGAGAGGGAAACTTAAAAAAACAGGGCATGGTAAAAGTAGAGATATATGTACTGACTGTGGCTCCCATTCTGTGTATTCTCAGTCAACCCAGAGTTTACAGACACAGAAAAATGTAATACTGTGTGCATTGGGATACAGGAAGGGGAGTGTATCCCACAGAGCAGCTGCTTCCATGTCTTTTAGTGTTACCCCTAAATACACTGCATTTTCCTATCAGATTTATTTCAGCTTTAAGCTTAATGAGAAGTATAGCTTATCTTCCAAGGAGAGGCTTTTCTAGAGACTCTAGGCTGTTTGCCAGTGGATTCTGCTTTTTTTTTAACACAGGTAATTTTGTGTATCTCTCTCAGAATAAAACACATCTTGTATCATTGACGGCATCATTCACCATAACGGAAGAAGAAAAGACCAAGGTAAATTCTATGATCTGGTATTATTGACTCTCCTGCTTATACTTCTGGACAGTCTAAAGTAAATCCTAGGAGCTAAGGATGTACTTGTGTCTCATCACTCAGTTATTGGCTAGTAATCATATACAAGTTCTGCCTTCTCAGATTTTAAGAAGAAGAAAACAGCACTCAACGTAAGGGGTCTTTTTTTGTCTTAAACCAGCAATATTTAGTTGAAAGATCTAAAAATGCCATTATGCTCTTCGCTGTGTTCTTTCATTTGAAGAATCGTCTAGGCAAAAGAAACTGTGATGAGGAATATGCTCACCTGCTGCTGTGCCTAACCACTGGTTGAAAGCTTTTTGCTTTTCGCTTTTCCAAAAGGGTAGAGTCATCCTCCACTCATTGAGAAAAGGTTTCTGTATGATGCTGATACTCAAGCCTGAGAAACAAAACTTCAGAAAGAGTGGCATAGTTTATGCTTCCTTTCATTTTTTAACTAGTCATTCTTCCAATATGGCTTTTTGTTCTTGGCTTCTGAAGTAATTCTGAAAAGTGTTTTTTAACAGGCCAAATAAACCTTCAAAATTACATTGATTGCAGCAGTGTTATTCTTCTAGATAATTTTTTTATTAAAAAACTCTCTACTTCATCCATCAGTTTCATTGCTAGAGTAATCTCTTCACCAAACTTGTTTTTCTCCCCCAACTTCTTATTAACTTAACAGACTGCTGTTGCAAGGGGTCATTTTTAAAGAAGCTGTGGCTTGGTTGGCAAGAGTACTGGCATTATTTGTGTTCAGGCAGAAGCAGACAGTTTGTTTCACCATAGAACATTTTTGCCATGGCTATGCATGTGGATAGGGCTTGCCTGAATAGGTCCTGAGGAGTAGGCCACTCATTCCTTCCATGTACCTGTCCAATGAGTTTCTCTCTGCCTTGAGAATAAGTAGTCTATTTGGAGACTGGGCACAGGGGCCTCTTGTTCCAGTATTCTCTTCTGCTGGGGATCTCTGCCTTCTCAGCTTTTATTATTGTAATAGATACACGTCTGGACGTGGCTTTCTCATAATTGAAGATTGAGCGCCCATTCTGTTAAAATGAAAGCCATGATTAAACATGATATGAAGTAAAACTATACATTAGCTAGAGAACTCATTGTCCCTGTAGTAATATTTAAAAGGATTGGACATTTGAATAGCTAAGAATTACAAATGGACTTGCCGTAAATCTACTGTTTGGAAGGTCTTGGAGGTGTAAACCATGCAGTAGCTGACTGGTTTAGAAAAATAAATTCATGAATGGTTTTCTGTAAAATTCGGTGTGAATCGATCTGCAGCAGGTGCTGATGTCTTAAGCCAAGACTGTAAGCTACATTGGTCTTAACTCACCATGAAAATTCCTGCAATCTGTTATTATACATAAAGCCTTTTCAGTGTGTTCATTATTTTTTCCAATTTGAACTTGATAGTTAGGCCTCAAAAAGTTCTTGCGAACTGTTCCGTAGGTAGGTAAAATTAGCTCAGCTGCATTTGAATTTAGTAAATTAACAGGCTTTGTGATTAAAATGTGTGGTAAAGCTGTGTGGAAAATATTGTAAATTTTTGAAAAATAAAGCTTAGAAATTATTTAACACATCATGTTTCACATACGTACTATTTGACTTTGGGCTGTGGCCAAGCATAAGGTGTTTTGGAGTGAAACCAGTTTGTGCAAGGAAATAAGTATTAGCTGGAGGTGTGATGTATTGTATTTCATTCATATTGTCAGCTGTCATAAATGCTCTCCATCTCAGATCTACTTCTTAAAAATAACTATTTAAGCCTGTTCATGGGTATGTTAAAGCCAATGCACATATGTGACTAAGTGGACAGTAGATGTTGACTTTGGGAATGACAAGTGAAGAATTAATTATGTAGTCATGGCAGTGTCATGCTACGTTGGTCCCATCAGCTTTCACATGGTTTGCTTGCACACTTAGATACTATGCTGTCCTTTAAAGTTTTACAAACCCTGTGGATTTCTCCTCTGTGCCACTTGAAGAAAGTGCTTGGTTGCCTGGAACAAGGTAATTTTGTGGGTTATGAAAAAAATATGGGCGTTGCTCATCTGAGTGTCCGCGCCAGATGTCTTCCCACAGCGCGTCAGGGCCTGTGAGTACTTTGTGCCTCTGCCCTTGGCTCGGGGAGTTTGATGCTGAATGGGACACTAGTGAAAAGGGAAGTTCTCCATCTAAGCATGTGGCATGGGATAGATGATAATAATTCCTTTAAACTGATTTTTACAAGGCTTGCTTCCCTCAGCATCATGCAAAGCAGTGGGAGCACATCAGTTCTTGAAAGAAACTTGGGCCTGTAATGCCTCTTCCCACTGTTGGGATGGCTTTAGAGGTTAGCTTAAGGAATGGCTTTTGAAGCCTACTGATGTGTCCATGGTTTGAAGGCCAACTTGCAGGGCTCATGCTGGTCCTGGCTTGAGCCAGGGCTCTGGCGCCTCCCCCACATCATCCACTGTGGTGCTTTCAGATGGTGTTTAGCACCTGCTGTGTTCTCCTGCTTGTACTGACAGCCCCCCCATTGACATGGCCTGTCCTTCCAGAGCCCATTTTCTGAAAGTATAAAAGCATAGACAAAACTGCCTGCCCTCATGCAGACTGACTGTCCCACCATGGGTCTCACCTTTTACTTAGAAAGCACAGGGTCGTTCCCTAGCCAGTGCTTTTTCTCCACCAATACTTCAGCAGCTTCTTTCCAGCTTCACTGAATCTATAGCCTCACCAGATCCTTGCTTTCCCCAGAAGCCTAGAGAGATCCTTAAATTTCACAGGGTGCATGGAAGTTAGACAAATGCGAGAAGGTTCAGACAAAATGGTGGAGTGGTTTCAAACAGCTTTCTTTGGCTAGGTATTATTTGTGGCATCTCCTGTTCCCTGAAAGTGGTGAGATCTCAGTCAGAATCCTGATGTGACAGAGCTCAAGAAGAACCCTTCTGTGTTTCCCTCTTGGCCGCCTATGTCAACCAGAGAAGCAGGGGCAGCAGACTGACATAAGAGGAATTGCATTTTTTTCAAGTCACACACAGATGTTTGTTGGTTCAGTGACAGTTCAAGGGGTATGAGCTAAACCTTTTGATCTATGAAGGGAGTAAACACTGGATTAGGGAAGGGAGTTACTTAACATGTACATAATCATCTTTCAAATAAATTGAAAGATATTTTTATGCAAAGTGATGCAGCTTTAACTGAATACAAGGAACTGAAGGGCAGTTCAGTCAGAGGAGGAGAGAGCTGGTAGTGATGCTTACGTGCCTGTGCTGGGTGTTGTTAGTGATTGGCCATGGTACAGGGGAGCGTAATGGCAGCAATTGACCAAAGCAGTAGGAAGCTACATCAAGAAAAAACATTCAGACAGTATGTTGGTAGTTACACATAGAACTAAGAGACAAATGTGTTGCACTTTGTTTTCTTTTCTTTCTTGTTTCTATTTAAAACTTAAGGATACTGAAAGGTATTGCTGCATTGGTGGGCTGAGGCCAATGGTAGGAGGTTCAACAAGGCCAAGTGCCGGGTCATGCCCTTTGGTCACAACAACCCCAGCTGCGATACAGGCCGGGAGCGGAGTGGCTGGAAAGCAGCCTGGTGGAAAAGGACCTGTGAGTGCTGGTTGACAGTAGCTGAACATGAGCCAGTGTGTGCCCAGGTGGCCAAGAAGGCCAGTGGCACTTGGCTTCTTTCAGAAATAGTGTGGCCAGCAAGACCAGGGCAGTGATTGTCTCCCTGTACTGGGCACTGGTCAGGTCATACTTCAAGTCCTGTCTCCTGTTCTGGGCCCCTCACGGCATTGAGGTGCTGGAGCAAGTCCAGAGAAGGGCAGTGGAGCTGGTGAAGGGTCTGGAGAGTAAATCTTACGAGGAGTGGCTGAGGGAGCTGGGTGTGTTTAGCCTGGAGAAAAGGAGGCTCAGGGGGACCTTACTGCTCTCTACAACTACCTGAAAGGAGGTTGTAGTGAAGTGAGGCTTGTTCTCTTCTAGAAGGCAACCAGTGACAGGACAAGAGGAAATGGCCTCAAGCTGTGCTGGGGGAGGTTGAAGTTGAACATTAGGAAGAATTTCTTTATAGAAAGAAATTCTTGTTAAACTTCAGAACAGGTTGCCCAGCGAGGTGGTTGAGTCACCAGCCTTGGAAATGTTCAAGAAATGACTGAACGTGGCACTTAGTACTGTGGTCTGGTTGACAGGGTGGTGATTGATCAAAACTTGGACTCAATGATCTTAGGGATCTTTTCCAATCTAAATGATTCTGTGATTCTGTATCAGAAGAAATTCAGCACGTGGCTGGCTTAGTCAGCTAAATACTTAGTCCCAAAACATTTTTGGTGAACTTCAAAGTGTTTCTGGGGTTTCATTATTTTAGAGTAATCACATTAAAAAAACAAACTAAAAAACCCCAAACAAAGCTTGCCTCTGTCAGAGCAATTGTTGATTCTATGTGTACCATACTGTGAAGTAAACCTTGGATCTTCTTGGAACTGTGAAATAGTAGCTATGTCTTGGTGATCTTGATACTGACATAATTGCCTAATTCATCTGGAAAAAATGTTTAAATCAATGAGTGCTGAGTATTTCTAGCAGCTTTGAGAAGCTGAACCTGTGGAATAAGAGTCTGACATAATGCAGTTATTTTCAGTTGGAGATATGATAAATTATCAGTGTACGAAAACAGAGAGAGAGAAAAACTAGGCAGTAAAGGATAAAATTCTGCTGTTAAATTGCAATAAATTATTTTCAAATTGTGGGCTGTGTTTGAGCATTGCTTCCTGTGCAGAATTACCACTGACTCCGTGGAATGCTGTCAGGTTTCTGCTCCAAGAAAAGACTAAACCCAGCTTGCAAGCAGCATGTTAATTATTTACAGTTCCTAGCCCCAGCAGAGTGATTAGTTTGTGGTGAAACATTATACTAATAGCTGTGCAATGTTTTTCATCAAAAGATCTCATAGAGCTAAACAAACACTGCATTAACTTTTGCTACATAGAGCATGAAGTAAAAATTAATTTTTAATGCAATTCAATTTAAGGATTAAGTTAAGAGCTAAAGTGAAAGGCCTACAAAGTTGTTATCTGGCTCATGGTTCCAATGCTCCTGCCACCCTTTTCTGACTCAGGCTAATGCGGAAGCTACAAGGTTGCACACAGATTGGGTGGGTTGTGAACTGTCAGTTGCATGTTTATTCTGAACTCATATTGGTACTTTCTCCCTGTGGTGTTTACTCAGTTTCGTTGAATCAAGAAATGGCCATTAATTAAAGTAGCCAATATCTGACTGACTTTCCAGAGCCTATGAGCAACATCAAATGCCATCAATTTCAAGGAGACTTCTTAGAAGAGTGGCAACTTTGGAAAATAGGCTATTAAGTACAGGGCACCCAAAAGTCACAGCAAAAAAATTCAGTCTGTGGAGTTCTCTTGCTTGGAATTACACAGGAATTTGGGCTAGGTGAACACAGCAAACTGTGCTGACTTGGAAACCTATTGAAAATACTCACTTGTTTGAAAATATTCATCAAGATGTAGTAATAACATAATGCTGAGAAATCCTGGAGTTGCATGAAGCTGTTTAAAAATAATTTACTGTTTGCTTATGGTTACAATCTTTGAATTACAGTTATGATCTGATCTTTATATATATTTAAAATAACATTTTAATTAAATGGTCTTTTAATTTCAGATTTTATACAGCCATGCCATCAGTGCTTCAGGGTTCTTCATTGCTTTTTTCATTTCCCTTGTGTTGACATGTGCTGTTTTTTTCATCATTTACCGAACCCAAATATTAAAATGGAGTTTCTGTAGTAAAAACCAGGTGAGTTGTTCTGTCTGTCAGGGTAGGTTATTTAATTTTTTTCACTGATCATATGTGATGATACAACTTGCTAAGATTGTCTGAAGAGTTTTTGAAGATGAATAAAAAGCCACCAAGTGATGGATTTGGCTTGTAGGTAAATGTAATCTCTACAGCCTCTAATCTTTAGTGCAATCAGATTTAGAGGTGAGTGTAAGAATGGTACCCTGATCTAAACAACTGCTGTCAGTACCTGGATGTTGGCTCTAGATCAGAGGAGGATTACCCTTTGCCTGTTCGTTTCTTTCCTTACTCCTTCCTTCCATCCCTCAGAATTAGAAGCAAGATGTCTCTGGGTTATAAGCCGTTGCCAAGGGAGTAGACATCTTACCTTGAACACAGAAACTTGGGTGCAAATTTTTTTTCTGATTATCAGGAATAGGGATTTGAATTTTGTTAGTTTCTTCAATGTGCATTTATATCTTCAATGATTAGGCAAAACAGATGGGATTAGGGATGGACCATTTTCATTATTCTTTGACAGTTTGAAGAAAGTATTTCAGTATATATTGGACTGGGGAAAGAAAATACTGAATCTGAAAAATATTAATCAAGTTGGTGCAATTCCAGCCCTTCCTTCTATTAATTATTTTTGTATTTATGTAAAGTAGAACAACTTCATTGAGAGGGAGCTAGAGACCTTAGTCAGAACACTCCAGTGATTGGAGCAGTCCTAAGAGAGGTGTGCTGAGAGGTTTGAACCCCTTGTCTGCCAAAAGGGGGGGTGGATCTCTTAGCCCTCTGGACTGACCAGAGTAGCTCACAAATCACTTACAGCCTTTCTGTGGTTGAAAATTACACCATCAGTAGCTTTTATTTATTTTAGCTCTGAAAAATTAATCTCTTTAAATGAAAAGGACGTGACTTGTTTCTTTATACAACAGAAACAGTAATAATGGACTAGTAAAAAAGGTCCAGCTTGGTCTAGCATCAGATATTATAGTGAGGTTTTTGCAAAATATTATTAGCCCTCAGTCTCAAGTCTCTGTGAACTGAGTCACTTTCATCATGCATAGGATTAGTTTTTCCATGTTGTTCACCTCCTAATACTGTAATCTTGCCATATGTAATTTGTATACCATGGCAATTTTTAAAAAAAATTACCTAGAAAGTGTGAAGTGGAAGATAACTTTCTAGATGACTTTCACAAGTGTTCTGTGTTCTCCATGTCTTCATCTGTATTCCAGATCAGTTATATACTAAAAAAGATGAGTTTGAAATAAAGGTAGTATATTTGATTTCAGATACATATCTGAATGGCGCAGCCTCTTTATACTCTTTTTAGCTTTACAGTTTGATGATAAGTAGAAACCTTCTCACCCAGAGTTAAACTGCAATAAAATTAGATCAGACACTCATTATATATATTTTTAATAATCTAAAGTTTGCTACTTTTTCTCCCTTTTCTTTTTAGGAGATACAGCCTGATCTCAGCGAAAATCACAAACTGGAGCATTCTCAGTTTAATTCAGGTGATCTCTTTAGTGAAGATATTATTATGAGTGACCAAATCATTGATATTCTGTCCTTTGAAGAACCTGGGAACATGCTTCAGGCTTTAGAAGAGTAAGAATTCACTGCTATTATATCACATTTATTATTTTTATCATCAGCCAAACCTTTGAATATGTTTTGAGTGATATGTTTTTGCTCTTTATTGTTTTTTTAATAGTGTCTCTTTACACATATTACTACACTGCCTTAGGTTTTTGAACTGTTTTAAGCAATCGCCTATGGGAATGGAAAGCCATCATATTTCATATTGATTCACCCGTAGAAGTCACAACTTCATCTAGGCCTTAGACATGCGAGTTTTCCAATCCAAATAAACACCTTGCTTTGTCTCTCTGTGGTTCACTAGGTGAAGGGAAATTTCTTGGTGTGCAAGAAAATATTGAAATACAGTATTCTACTATTGCTTAACACATTCTGCTTTCAAAAGAGTGGCTTTTGCCCTAGAAAAGAGAGCCCCTGCTGAGTGCAAACATTACTGTTCAGCAGTGTATTTTGAAAACACCTGGATCAGAGTCTAAGGAGTGACAGTTTGTAGTGCTGCCAGAAAGATGCCATGTACCTGTGATTGGTGGGACCATTTGCTAGAGCACAGAAACACTCCTGATACTGTTGAAAGGCTTTTTGACAGAAACATGCCACCGTTAAAGATCATCTGTTCTTCAGCTGAATTTTATGAAAGGGTCTTACATGAGGATGAGCAGGTGTTGTTTATGCAGTCTTACCATTACTTCCTGGTCTGTGGAAGCTGAAAAGTTACGGGACCATGGATGGAATTTTCTTTCTTAAGGGGTAACTAACAGCATTATTCTTTTCTGCCTTCCCCTGATAATTGGGAACGTACCTCTGTAAATTGCACATTCGTCCTTGCTTTTATAACTGTATAGCAACTCAGGCTTTGAGAAGGCTTATCCTGAAAATAATTTTGTGAATATTAAGAAGAACAGGATCAAACAATTTTTTTAAACTCACTATAGTATTAATTTATTTCAGGGGTAATTAGTATCTAGCTAGGTTGAAAAAAATTGCTGGACTATTTTCAGATACATTATGGATTAGAAAGGTAAATATTCTTGCAAACCTTTGGAAAGGTTTATTTTTATAACAGGTTTATTTCTAAATCTATAAAACAGGATTCATATCTTAGTTTGATTATGTGTCCAGGGGCTAAAGTTTTTTAATGTTTTTACGAAGTTAGTGCATATGTGTCTCTTGCTTCCTTTTCTTTCCTCAGTTTCTATTATCTTTACCTCTAAAGAGGTAGAGGGTTGCAGTGAATAAAGTAGATGCCCATTAGTCAACACTCACTAACCTGCTTCGCCTTCTAAGCTATCTTTTCCTTTTTCCAGGGTGAGGGTAATAGATGGACCACAGAGGTATCCAGAGTTACAATGATTCCTGCTATGAAAGATGATTGCTAAGAAAGAGTGATAGGTGTTTTCAGCCAACCATCATCATCTTGCTTGTATGTTAGGTTGGTAATTCCTTCTGCATGTTTTGGTGCAGGTATGTTTCATTTTTGTCTACATGACACACATACAAGCTTGCCAGCATAATTGATAACATCCTTTTCATTGCACTGTCATGGTTGGAATCATTCTGGTCTTTCAGATACAAATGAGAAAAATACTCTGAAAAGTAAGAGCCACGTGTTTTTTCCTTCTTTGCAACATAAGGCTGTTCTGTCTTTTAAGAAGTGACAGTACCAAATGGTTTAGGAGATATATCAGGAGCATGTGTTCAATATTTATGGGCAGGGACAGCTTTGGAGTGTAGACAGTTTGCAGTGTCAGGAGGATTGGCTAGAGAACAAAACATACTTTTAATGTTTCATAAGGAAGCTTCTTGGTTACTCATTTTGTGAATTTTGTCTTAATAAGTCATATCCTTGATGTACATTATGCAGCAGAATAGCTTGGCTTTTATTCTCAGTAGGTTCCTTGCTGTGTATATTACTAAATATTGGCCTCTGGGCAGTGAATACTAATGAGGAGAAGATATATGATTTGAATATTTGACATCCACACTAGAAGATCATGTTTTACAAAATGTTGTGAGTCTCTTTTCTTATATATCTAGAGGAGAGTATGAAGAGAGCTGAGCCATTTGGGTTTGTGTCCAGTGTGATGGAGCTTGACCATACTCATAGTCTCAAAAGATACAGATATGTTAAAGGGAACTTAATTTCTTTAAATGGCTTTTCACTACTACACCTTTTCTTTTAAATCTTCATTTTGTACAGCTATGCTTCCTTGAGTTTGTCAAGGCTCTAGCTGAATTTGAACCTGCTTGCTGATACACAATACATACTGCCAATTATTTTGGTGAATGAGTAAGTAATATGTCTACATTGCAGCTGATTTTCTTCGTGTGGTAGAGAACACTGAGGCCAATGTCCTACAGAACAGGATCAAACTGTCTCCAAAAAGCCTTGACAGAAAAATAAAAACAATTTACCACAATTTTAGAAGTTCACTTTTTCTTTTTAAATGTAAATTTATTGCTGTACATGCCAGTTTGATTTGCTATGGAGCAAATGTTCTTTTTTTTTAAACCATGAATGTAAATGGAAAGTAAGAATCATAGAATCCTAGAATGTTAAGGGGTTGGAAGGGACCTTAGAGATCCTCTAGTCTCAGTCCCCCTGCCATGAGCAAGGACACATCCCAGCAGACCAGGCTGCTCAAGGCCTTATCCAGCCTGGCTTTGAACACTGCCAGGGATGGGGTATAAATGATCATGTTGTCATAGCACCTAGACTTGAATATTCCTACACAGAAAATGGTGAGAAATAGTTACATTGTTAGAAAAAAAAAAAAAAAAAAAAGATAAGCTAAATGTCTGTTTTTCATAACTTGGAAAGAGTGTAATTAAAACTTTGGAATTTTTGAAGGGAGAGCGTATTCAGTGCTCTCTTTTTGTGAAGTGTGTACAATGCAGGAATATAACTACAAATAATAATCACATTGATAAAACTATAAGATGCAGTGAATGCTCATGGTATGAACTCCAAACCCTGCATTTGTAGTTCTGTGTTATGAATGCTGCTAGAAATTTCACAAGTGTGCAAACTATACCTTTTTTTTTTTCATCAGAGCTCAAATGCTTAAAATATGATAGGAGCCTGTAAGGCTGGGGAGCTGAAGAAAACAAGTAATTTGAAATTAATGAATACATATCTTTTTTCATCTTAAAAATGTCACTTTTCTTGGATGTTGGCTAACTACGAAGTGTTTAGAATTACAAGGGTCGTTTCTGCTGTCTACCTAGAACAATTTTTCTCATCTCATCCAGGGGAGAGGCTCCTTTTGAGAGTTGTGCTGTTCCTGATGCTTTATTCCTTATCGTTTTAAAAGAAGATTGATATCTCCTACCATTTCTGTTATCTGAATACTCACCCTGCCAGGACAGATTAGAAGAATCTGAGTAGATCATAGCAGAATTGGAAGCTCCTCAGGCATTAATGCATAATGCATATAGCAATAATACTTACTTCTGATTTTGTTAGTATCCAGGCTGAAGCTGGTGCTTTTGAAATCAGTGGTGAAATGTGTGATGACTTCACCGGAAGCAGAATTGGAGTCTTTCATACACTCTTTTTGCATAGTCGCTTTTCTGAGCGAAATACTGAAATAACCATTTCCTGAACTCTGTTGCAACAGCAGTGTTGTAGGTAGATGTATTTTCAAAATTGATTTTCTGAAGATCACTGATTTGTCATATTTCTTGTTTTCTGCAAGCAATGCAGAGGTTCTCAGTTTCTTAAATGCTGGATTTTTTAGTTTTCTAAACAGATAATTGTAAGAATTGAAATACCTTTACTCTCTTTATATTGCTAGGGAGAGTTAAAGGAATTTGATAGGTGAAACTGCTGCTAGATCTAGTGCTTAGACTTTCTAGCAGGTTTTCATGAATCTTTGTTTTCTGAAGAGCTTCTGCTCTCTCAGCTCAATTTATCATCTTTTTCAGTTTTTTATTTGATTATTATTTCTTGGCTGTTTGTCAGGAATCCTGTTTTAGTGTTGTCAGCATTCTGACTTCTGGAAAGCTAAACTTAACCTGTGGCTCATCCATGTGAAAGCATCCTTAGATAATCCTCATGTACTTTTCTTAGCAATTTCATTTACTGATTTGATGTCTTGTATTCTCTGTAGGCTCCTGTGTGAGCTGGGCTGAGTTCATGCTTGGCTGTATAAGTGCCACAGGACTGATGGATGAACTCCTCCAGTTCAGAGCTGGCTGCAGGCCAGTGCGGGTACTGGTGTATCACAGAGCATCTTCAGACCTGTGCTAACACAGCCTGGCGGCAGGCAGGGACCAGGGAAAGGCGACACACCCCGCTCTAGCACAGGAGGCTGAAGAATTTGGGCTTGGGCAGTCAGTAGCTGTTGGTGGGTGTTCAGACCTCACACCATTGCCTTTTCTTCTGCTTTACTACAGTTTGAGTCTCCTGCAAAGGTTTGTGCCTTGTCGTGCTGCAGCTGTGTAAATCCCTGTCCTGCAGTGTTTACAGTCTCTGTTGAGACTGGACCCAGCAGGAGAGCATGGAATGCAAAGGAAGGAAAAAAGGAGGGAGATGTTGAAGGGAGGAAGGTATGGGGCTGCACAGAGGGGTCACATTGACGTGATACTTTAAAAAACCACCAACAAAACACAACAACAAACTAAACAGACAAAAAACCAGAAAAAACCAAAATACAGCCTAACTTACTGATACTGTATTACTAACCCCTCAATAAATTGATGATTTGTGAAACAAACCACATCAGCAGCTTTTGAAGACCTCTAATGCCCATTATGCTCAAATTGGCTTTCTCTGCTTACTGTGACTAAAGCCAGCACTGCAGGAACTGGTTCCTTTGTGGTTCTTCTTGTCTGACTCTTTCTCCATTTTCACTCCCCTGAAGCGTGACAAGGCAACACGGACCATAGTGCCTGGATGTTGTCCTCCCGT
This sequence comes from Cnemophilus loriae, assembly GCA_013397755.1. Lineage (NCBI taxonomy): Eukaryota > Metazoa > Chordata > Aves > Passeriformes > Corvidae > Cnemophilus > Cnemophilus loriae. The sequence goes on along the minus strand of VZTF01007181.1, from coordinate 2,340,147 downwards.
TTCCTTCCTCCCTGCAGCTGTCCCGTCATTTCTGTGCCCGTGGGCACAGGACATGTGCTGCGTTTGCTGTAAAAGTGGGTGCCAACAGGCTGGGGTGCTTGTCTCTCTATCTGTCTGTCCTTCCTTCCCCCTTTCCATTCCCCTCTCCATCGGGAGTTGATGCAGCTGCTGTGCTTTGGGGCTCTGAGTCACTGCTGAAGTGGGAACAGTGGAGACAAAGTGTCCACAAATGGCTCTAAATTACTTAATTACGTGCTTTTCAGGAGCATTGTGTATTTGAAGCAATACTTTTACAGAAACAGCTACCACAGAGCTCCAGTCTCCTCTGGATACTTTTGTAATATGTGTGCTACTAATTGGCTTCCATTGGCAGAGGAGATATGAGCCTTCTGAGAATGACAGGCTTTTCTGTTTTGATGAGAAGATGTCACCGAAGGGGAATTTGCTTAATGCGTCTCTCCCTTTTAAACTTCAGAAAGTTGTGTCACAGTAGTTTCTTATCTTTATAAATTCAGAATTAGTTTTAAAAATGTGTTTGAAAGCCATTAGTTATTTTTAGGACTGTTAAATTCAGCAGCTATTAGTGCTCCTGTTCAAAAATTCTCTCTGTGGGCCTGTAATTTGAATAACAAGGCTTAAAGACACAATTACTTGGTAGTTAATGAGAGGTTTCCTTTTTTTGTAGCGTGTTGTGTTTTGGTTTATTTTTTTTAAATTAACTATAGTTGCTTTCCTGACCCCAGCTGCTTTTCCTGTATTCTTTCATTAGGTCTGTGGAGGACATCAGTTGCTCAGGCACTCTTTCTGGTTCTCTGTGTTTGCCATCTGGGATTCTCCCCTTCCAGATCTCTCTGACTGATTTTTAAATCCTCTTTCTATTCAAGTGAGTGCGAAAGCTTTACACTTGCTGTTTGAAGTTTCATTTTCTATGTGTCTGTTCACCTTTCCTTCCCCCACCCTTTTGTGCCACCTGCCTTCTGTACTGTCCTCATCCTTTCTCTGCATGCTTTGTCCAGCAAAAGCTTTCATCTTTTGCATCAATAGGTTGCCATCAGCTACCTGTACTTCATTAGCTTTCATGTTTCTGTGGTGCTGAATGTGCTCAGGAAGTGAGGCAAGACCTTTTAAATATCAATTGCTGTAACAAGCAGAGTGCAGAGCATTTAAAGCAAATTGTTAAATGTATCTTGGCTTGAGGAGACACATAGTGTCAGGGTAGAATTTTTTTCCCTATGTATCATGAAACATTTAATCGGGTTGATTGTAAACATCGTTCTTCTGATGAACCCACATCCTTGGCATCATTAGCACCATGCTCCAACCAACTGAGCTAATCTCAGGGTGGTGGACTTGAATGAAACCAAATGAAAGCATTTGGTTTATTATATATACAGATTCTTGAGCTTTACTGACTATTGGTGTGATGCAGCATGCTAGGGGTGCCCTCAACATCTCTGTTTTGAGTAAAGAGCTTGAAGCAAGGTTTCTGATGTGTGGGACGAACTTGTCTCACTTCTGCTGGCTGCTATGTGAAGATCACAGACCAGAAGTAGAGCACATCACATGGAAGGGAACTTTCAAGTTTTTACAGACACAACCTTTCTTCAACTGCTGCTGACAAAAGGTGATGGTGTGGCTGCTATCTTTGAAGATGTGACCTGGGAGAGCTGTGGCTTGTAATTATTTTTCTCTCTACTGTTCCCCTTGGTTTGGTGGAACAGTTCATAAACTTCTCTTCCATTGCGTTCTTCATCAATGTGCTGTCAGGAAAATGAAGAGTGTGAGTTGCAGGTCAAATACACCTGAGATCTCATAAGCCTCATTATTCACTTGCTGACACACCAACATCAGGTGATTATTATCATTGCTCCTCCTGCATTTTGCATCATCTGTAATTACTGGGGTACTGTAGTTCTCTTTGAGGGTGAAAAAGAGCATAGGAATCTTGCTCGAAATGGAATCAGGTTGAGTTTATAATGACTTGCAGTAAATAGGAAGAGGTGCTGTGAGAAGACTAAGGGAAAGATAATAGGAAATGTTCTGATGGTGTTTCATTTTGGTTTTCATTCTTGGAATTACTGTTGAAGAAGAGTGGAAAAGTAACAGGAAGGTAGGTGAGGAATAGCTTAATGTTTTTTGAAGCATGCTTTAAAAAAACTCTGTATTTGTGATAAGGAATAAATTATGTGTTATGAACTATGTAACAATATGGTAGAGCTGTGAAGTGTTACTTTCCAGGGAGAGAGATGAGGAATTCAGTCTTTCACATCTGAGTAAGAAAGGGTTAGTAGGTGCTGGGGTGACCGTCTGTCATCGCATGCTTGAAGAACAGAAAAATAATGACTAAGAAACATGTTCTGGCAAACAAAAAGAGTTAAAAGTTGTAACTAATAAAATTCAAGCTGAGGATGAGGTTACCATTTTTTAGAGATCTAGTGGAACAACTGATTAAAATGTTTAGTACTTTTTTAAGGGATGCTTGAAAACCAGGATGTTTCTCACCGAAGACAGATATGCTTTAATTAAATCAGAGCTGCTGAACTTAAAGCAGGAAGTAAAACAGGAAAATAAAGCTGGTGGCTTGGATGTTACAGGCTAACAATGAATTGGTGGATCTATGAAGGGAAGCTTCCTACCACTGCCTCACAGTCATTAGAGAAATGTTATAGCATAAAGCTCCCATTCTCTGAAACTTTGTTTTTTAATTGCATTTACACAACTCTCAAATACTTCTTTTTTTCAAATTGTGACAAACAGGTTGGTAATAGCTGGCTGTGTCAGCAAAAGGCCTAGGACTGTAAACAAAGTGACTTAAGAGAAAACACACATCTGTACTTCGCTTTTGAAGTACTTGCTGTGTTGCTTCAGCATCCTGCCATCTTGGTCCTGCCATCACCTGCCCTCAGTCCTGGAGCAAGGACTCTCCCCAGGGGGAGGGAGCTGATCAGTGCCCTGAGGCACTTTACCATAGTGTAGGTGAATGTTACCCAAGAAAGCTGTTTACCTCCAGCTGCAGTGTCCATCTGTAGACAGGATAGAGAAGCTGGATGCTTGTGTTGTCTTGGGGATATTATAGCAAATATTAGCTCCTACAGGATCTTCAGGTTACTGTGAGAAATGTTTCAGGCTCATGGTACTTCAACTGCAAGAATATCTGTTCCTGTATATAAGGAAGAGGGGGTAAAATGGAGGAGGTTTAGTACCTGCAACCAACCAGCCAGCCCTGCAGCAGATCACCAAGATGAGGATAGCCATCACCAGTGTGTTTCTGTGGTTTTGAGAGATTGCAACAGAAAATCAATCTGTGGTAGATGATCACATTTTAAAGGTGGTCTCCCAAAAACTTCAAGTATTTGAGTCATTGTAAGAAAACAATTCTATCCCATTGATTTCTAGATGGGGAGAATACATGTCTTGTGCTATCAGGGAGGCAATGATGATATGTCAGTGGTTTACTTTTAGTTAAACTTTACTTGCTTATGTAAGGAAAGGAAAGTTTGACAAAAAAAGCAAAGTGTTTCTAGATTTCCATGCCTTCATTTATACGATTCTGAGTGTAGTATCATTCCACTCTCTTGCAAGTCTTACCAAGATCTTTGCTATGGATTTGAAATTTATTCTAAGATTTTTCTGTGGAAAAATTAGACCAATGATTTAATCTAAGCAAAAGAAAATGAATGGGTTTAAGCTCCTAAAAGTGTGTTTTGTAGGTCACAAAGAAATTCATGTACACATGGTCCACACACAGAAGAATACAGTATTGTGTATTCATATAATTTGACATGCAGGAGCAAAACCAACCTAATTTTCCAGTGTTAAATTGAGTTCAGGTGTAGAATTTAGAGTAGTTATATTGTATATGAAATTAGAATAATTATAATTCCAATTTAACTCTAAAGATAAATGGGAATGTATTTGTATGCAAGATAACATATAGTGCATTTTCTAAAAGCTCTTGTATTTCCATCTGGTTTTAATCTCTTTTCTAGAACTCTATTAATGTTCATGAGAGATGGATACCAGCTATTTTATTTTATTTGTATCAGCACATAATTGAAACTGTCCGCTCTTCCCTGCAGAGAAGGGAGTACACCAGCCAAGAATATGAAACAGTGATGTATCAATCTAGATGGGTCAGTGAGTTTAGAACTATTTTACAAAGTCAGTAAAATTTATAGTCTATTCAGGTGCCCATTTGATCTGCTTCCTAACAGAGATAGGGGTTTTTTTTGGGGGGGCGGAGGGGTCAGACATTCTTTTTGGCTTTTATCTGAGGGAATGTTTTGAGTATTAGTAAAGAAAAGATTTTTCTTCTTCTGTCTGAAATGCAAATGGAAGTATGGACATACTTCATGAAAGTTGCTATGGTAGAAGTTGACTCACCCTGCTGTTTAATGGATGATTACTATCGTGATTAACAAACTCATTTGCTTTGATATTCCTGCACTTCTCTGACTGCCATTTCATTAGCCAGTATTGAGTGAATCCAGATACAATCTAGAGACGGAATGCTCGAGATACAAGGATCTTGTTTCCCAATAGAAATTTCCCATAATCTGCGATTTCTAACAGTCCTGATTACCTTTGTACAGCTTGGAGGTTGCCAGCCTGACACGGGCAGATGCTGATCTGGAGGCCTATCGAATGCAGATCTGTAAGGAAGTGATTGCTATGATGTTGAAGAACATGGTCTTAAATCACAGCCTCTTTCCTCACGTGGAGAAGAAGATAAGTTCAGTTTTCAAAAAGCGGTTTCTTGCAATGGAGAAAGAGATTCAAGAGGAGTATGAAAGGAAGATGGTGGCTTTAACAGCTGAATGTAATCTGGAAACTAGGAAGACCATGGAGGCTCAATGCCAAAAAGCAAGAGCTGCAAATGAAGAGGCTGAGGAATTAATGAAGAAAATTAATGAAAAGGTAAATGTGGTTTTAAATCAAGGTATTTTGCATCATATGTAGTTTTATGGAGATGGTTTCTCTTTTAGACTAGAACAGCTTAGTTATCCTCCTAGAAGAGTAAGATAAAGATCTACAATTAAATATGTTCAAAAATTCAGATGTCATAATTAGAGTAGTTGTTATTAAGAAATTGTGTTTAACTTCACCAGAAAATGAATTTTTCTCAAGAGAATCTGTGACATCTGAAAACAAAGGGTTGTCGTTAACCTGTTTTGGGTTTTTTTATAATCGCTTATACTATTGCAAAGTGGTGTATTTTTATTTACTGTATTTTACGGCAGCACTTGCTGAGATTTCAGACATTGTGTGAAGTATTTGTTCAGAGCAGAACAAACTCCCTGCATCATAAACCTTAAAGTCTAGGTAAAAAGCTTCCAATATTTATGTTCTTTTTTTGAAGAAAATTAGAATATAAACACAACCAAAGGCTGATTTCCCTCTGAAATGAGTGAAGGCAAGCAGAACGATCCGTATTTTAGACAGAGCAAGGAGTGGACTTCTCTTGGAAATAGCCTCTGGATAATAAATAAATAACTGAAGTCGGAGTATGATTCCTTACAAGTTCAGAGTGAAAACTTAGAGCTTATGTGTGTCACTTTCACTCAGAGATCTCTGTCTCAATGGATAAGTTTCATTGCCTACCAGGATTTCATAGGTAGTTACTAGCTGGAAATAGAGCCTGGGTCACCAGGCCAACATCTCGTGTAAAAAGTTATGCTCCAGTCTTCCATGTCTTTTTTCAAGTATATTGAATGTTTACAATAAATCTGATTTCCCCCCCCCCTTTTTCTTTATTATTATTTTTAACAACTTCCTGTGGCTTGGAAGGATTCTGGTAAGTTTTAAATATTTCATCTCTGTAAGCTTAAAATACCGAAATGCCCAAGTTGATGTTTAATGTTTGTCTGTTAAAAGAGACTTGGGAACAAATAGTGCAGTTTGTTACTTACTAGTGAGACTTTGCTTCTGGACCGCAAGTGGTATTTGCATATCACATACCCATAATTGTTAAGGTCTTTTATGACAATTTGTAATTAAAGTTTTGACACAATAAGTTTTTTTTGCTGAGTGTGACCCGTCAAACTCCAGGATGTTGAGGCTCTCAGGAAGAACTTTGTTTTATCAGGCTGTTGCATAGAGAAAATTAATGGCACAAGGCTAGTGAGCCAGTAGAATTTCTTTCATGTTTCCGGGTGAATTTTAAATTGTGACTCTGTGTAGCTTTCCATACCTGTAGCATATGCCTGTCCTGAACTAGAGGTGCTAGAAATGCAGGAGATGGAAAGGAAGAGATACTTGTGGACACCTTCTTAAGGATGAGGTGAACTGTACTCTGCAGGAGACTTTTTCCTTCTGTTGGATATAGAAGGGGCCTAGACCTCACTGAGATGAGTTTGCCTTTGCAGAGCGAGGGGCCTGACTGAAACTCAGTGTGTGGATCCACACTAAATATAGTCTGAGCAAAGTGCCTCTGCTTTGTAAGAAATGTGTTGGTGTTGGTTCAGTCTGATTTGTACTGAAAATCCTGCATGGTAGGAGTCAAGCAGACAATCAAGGCCAGTCTAGTACTTGTCCTGATCTATTTACCATATCCTATCATGTTGCTGTTCACTTTTCTGTCTGAGGAGGAACTGGTTTTGTACTTGCCGCAGCACGTGGTCCAGAAGGACATTGTGGAGCATGAGGGTTGGCTCACATCCATGCTCCTGGGCAGCAGGTGTACTGACACCCAAGAGATGGCAGTGGAAAACAGGTGGAACAATAACCTCCTCCCCTTCTCAGCCAAAACACAGAATTTATATTCCTTGCCTTTTTGATTAATTATTTGCTGCCTGCAGTGTGTCTCTTGGGAATGAGAAGTGAAGTACAGAGGGAAGTTCTCCTCAAGATAATTGGTATGAAATTTAGAGCGAGACTGACATAGTGACTGTTAGGTAGCTCTGCTACCGTAAGAAGCATTCTGTGCTCTGTGTGACATGTATGTTTCGATTGTATAATGACTTTATGCCATCTGAGATTAAAACTGTGGATATGTAAGTCTTACTAGAGAACTAAGAGAACATATTTCTGGCAAAGAAGCTTTTAAAATAATTGCCATGTAATTCTACTCCATGGTTGTAAATGTAAGTCTAAAATGATGCTCTTGGATTAATTTGTAGAAACTGATAGTTAAAGTAGGTCACCAATACTAAAAACTTCTAGATATTTTTAGTAGAATAGGGTTTTTTCTAATTTATATTGTTTTTATAATTATACTTATTATTATTTCATTGGTATGCCTTAGATGAGTCTGTTTAATTTTAATAGGGTTTCAGGATTGATGAAACCTAAAAAATTAATTTCACATACAGTCTTTGTGTTGAATTTCATGCCAATTTATATAATTTATCTTACATAAGGCTTGTGAATTCTAAAAGGACTTCATTATGCTTTGGGAGAGGTATCTGGATTAGAGGCTGGCAGCTGTACAACCCTGACATCCAGACAGGTGAAAACTATGGAAAGTGTACACTGATTCAATATTAACCTTCATTTAAACCTGGAATGACAGTAACGAAAATGTGTGTAAAATATATATGAGCTAGTAGCACTGATACTTTAAAATATGTTGAATTCCAAAAATCACTTCTGATGTATTTATTTCGTCTCTGCAGCCTGCTGTAGAATACAGAAGTCTTCTGGATAGACTTCACAGACTGGAACAGGACTGCCTGAAGAGGTTCCTTTTCATAAAGCAGGAGGAATATTTTGCAAAGGCTTATAGAGAGCTGGCTGTTACCCAAAGAAAGGAGCTCCATACTATCTTTTTTACACAGATAACAAATGCCACTTCAAAGGGAGAACTGAAGTTGGAAGCAGCTAAAACATTAGTGGAAGATTACTCTAAAATACAGGTAATAGAATGATATCTCCATTCCTTCAGGAAGAGTATGATCGTTGCGGTCCTACAGGTTGCGGGGGGGAGGTTTAAAAGCAACATCTGGACAGTAGGTCAGAACATTTAAGGCCCACTCCTAAAACCTGATGCACAACCTCATGTATAGAAGCTACACATGGGCCACTGTCAGAGGGAGATGCAGCAAGCACTTGTGCAGAAGATAGTTGAGCAGCCAGGTCAAAGAGGTAGAGCAAGTGAAAAAGTTTTGACTGTGTTTTGGCTGCTCAGACATGGGTCATGTAACTATCAGACCTTGTCTTGGCTATTTATGCTAGCAGAATGTCTGCTATAGAACACTGTGTGCCTTACTCTGGTCTGTGCCCAGAGCTTGTAGGTATCTAAACCCTTCCTGTTCCCCACTTTTGGAAGGAGGAACTTGTAAGCCAGCCTGTGTGCAATGGGCTTGGCTTTCCCTATGCTGTACTCAAACATGCATGGAAGAGTTGACTTTGAAGTTGGAAGACTTGGCTTTGAAGTCAATTTGGACACCTTTGAAAATGTTACCCTTTGCTTATGTATTTATACAGTGCATCATAAAGAACAGTTCTGCTAACACTGGTAGGGTTGCACGTATAAGTAATTGTGAATACCTGATCAAATGACCTGTTAACTCAGGGCACTCAGGACGCGCACTAACTATTCAGGAAAGTACACACAGTATTGAGGTAATCAGGCCAAAAGCTTAGCACATTATTTATTTTGTTTTGTTAAAATAAACATAATCATTTGATGTGATCATTAGAGCTGATATAAGCTTATTGTTTTACACTTGTAGGAATTTTTTAACTTCGCCCTGTTAATGAACAAATCTGGTCTGATACTCACAGGTGTTAGCCGCAATTAGCGTTACATCTAATTAAATGTTCACATTTGTTTACATTCTTTCCTGTAGGGTGACATTGAAGAGCTAATGGATTTTTTGCAAGCTTGCAAGAAATATCATCTGAATAAAAGATTTTCTTACAGAGAATATCTTATAAGTAAGATACAGTCAAGGGATTCTCATGTCTCTGCTCTTATAAATGCTGCAGCAGCCCAGATATCAAGTCTCATTAATAAGACAGAAAGGTAAATAACTCAATTGTTCCCTTGTCAGCCATTTGACTACGTTATCTCACAGACAACAGACTCTTGAAAAGTCTTTTTTCTGTGTTACCTAGTGGGAGAGTTGCATAAAAATGTTATCTGTTAGTTAATTCTAAGAAAATATGTTTGTTAGTTAAATCCCAGCAGGTGCTAAGGTGAGGTTTTGTTATCTGTATCCACTTTGTACAGCGCAGAGATGAATTGCTGGAAACAAATGTAGTACCTGTTTGTAATTCTGACTTCAGTGGAACCGGACTCGTGTAGGATTCTCAATGTCTTTATACATCTGTTATTTGTATAGTCATGAGTCATGTGAAAACTCATACAAGAGTCCATTGCAACGTGTACCAGTTAAGACCATTTGTCTGTGGTCTTTATGCATGAATATCTGGATTTAACAGAAAAGAACAATTTTGATTCAGTTGTGATTGAATGTGTTTGAGGAACTGGATGTACAGTTTCTCTTTTCAAGCTGGAAATCATGAATATTTTCTAAAGAAAGTAGATTAAGATTATAAATAACGTAGCTGCAGAGGATTTTGACTAGCAGAGAATACACCTGTTGGGGGGAATTAAAGGTCAGGGAAGTAAAAAGTAGACCTGGAAATGGACTACTGTAATACACTCGTTTAATTTACTTGGGATATCGTACCAGACCCAGGCTGATGGAGTACTCTGTGATAGGATACTCAGAATCAAGGTAGAGAGGTAGAAATGGTGACTTAGCAGACACACTGAGATGTAGTTATTTCAAATTGTGTGGCTATGAGGAGCACTGTGAGAGACATTGTGCTGCTACCGAGAGACCTGTGTTAGTTTGGCATTTGGAGAGATTACTGAGGAGCCTGCCAGGGCAGCAAAATATGTCTGTGTACAGGAAAACAACCTAGCACTGCTGCTATTGGTCCTGTGCATGCAGCTTTATTTGTATATTTGAGATGCCTGTATTGATGTCAGTCACTGACAGTATGTGAAATGTGCATTAAGAAGACAAGATGAACATCGATCTTTATGGTGTGTTTTTTCTTTCATAATGTTAACTTAATTTAAAGGTAATTTAATATTAGGAAGCAGAAGGTCTGTTATAAGCTACCAAAGATTGCATCTGTTGATGTGACGAAATAATTTATCTAGATTTTTTGATATCTTTTCTTTGCTTTTCTTTTTGATTGTCGTGTGTGCTGCCTCATTGGAATCATACCCTAAGTTTAGCTTGAATCACCCTAAGTTTAGCCTCAAGATTCATTGTTTGGAGAGAGCTTCTTCCAGTAGGCTTGCTGTTTTGCTAAAGTCTGCAGCTGTGTGGCTCAAAGACAAAAATGTCCTGCAATCGGAAATATAATTCAGACACATCTTTCACGGAGTTTCCTTCCATCAGTTCATGCCTCTCTTTAGAACTGTATTATGAGAAGGTCTGAGATGTTTTCACAGATGATGTGGTTATGTGAAAAGCCTTTGTGAAAAACTCACCTATCTGACCATTGCAGTGAACAACTGGGACTTCTTAAGCTGGAAAAATTGGTTTCATCCATTGTTTAATGCCTGTTATTGCACCTAACAGTCACAAAACAAATCAACTATAAAACAGAAAGGAAAGGCATAGTATTAGTTAATCCAAGACCTCATGGATCTCATCCCCAAAATTGTATTAAAAAACCTTCCAAAACCCTGAAAACTACCCAGAAACTTCCAAAAGCAGCAGGCATTATTACCAAGATGAAAAAGTAATTTGTCTAGCACTCTCCTATTAAACTTTCAGTGTATGCATTGGTTGGTTGTCTATGGACAAAGGATATTTGTCAATAGTGGGAGATATCATTTGTAGAGAAGCAATCCCATTTGGCTTTCTGGGACTATAACTAGTTATTTTCCTGTAACTTCCCACACCTGCTGCAATAGTAATTCCTCTCAGACAAATTATGGCCAAACTCTTATAATTCATTCTTTAGGCGGTGTGATTATAAAACTCCAGAATATAGTATCTCAGTTTATTTGCTAGTGTTTTATTTTCTACAGGCAAACTGAAATATCCTAGTATAAATCATGAGAAATTTATAATTGCATTACATAGGCTTGTATTTCAGTTTCAAAATAGAAAGTGATTTTAGGAATGTTTACAAATTGGAGCATTAAAATTTGAGCAGCGAGAGAAGTCTGGTCTGAATGACTGGTACTTTAAATTTGTGTCCTCTTATTTTTCACTTTATCATTGAATCTGCTTGTCTAAATATAGGTACGGGTCCGTCTTAATTTATTTTGTCCAGCTTTATAATAGAGGGCCTTAAACTTACTGTTATAAATGGACTTCTAAAATACAGAACTTTGAATGGAGAAGAGAGAGAAAGATATAGATTAGATATACCACAGACAGATACAGTGATAAACCAGCAGATAGATATTGAGAAGTCTTTTAAAAATGGAGCTTAATAGTATGTTTAAAATTTATCAGATAGCAAGGCAATTTCAAATTAACATGAAAAGGATTCTTTGTGGCCAGAAATGAATGTTATAGAAAGCAAAATAAACCCAAACCAATTCTAGGGAGATCTGTGAACATTTTAAATGAAATAGAGTAGCCAGAGTTTTCAAGCTGGGCTTTCTAAATACAGTATTTAAATAAAACATCCCATTTGTCGGGACTAGTGTTTTAGTACTCAGTGTCTTTCAAAAATCAAGTCTGGACTGCAGCGCAAAAAAGGCAGGAAAGGAGGTTTTAAAATATAGTCTGTAATCACGGATTTGAGGGATGTCTACATAGGCTGTTTGTGTTTTTTCTTAAAGAATAATGGGCAAAAGGGCAATACTTGAGGCAGTGTTTATCTTGGGTTGTTCTTGCTATCGACAGAAATGCCAGGTTCTTGATGTTCTTAAACTATCTCATCAGTAAAACATCATGTTATTCTTTTGCCAGTATCTCCTTATTCACAAGAAATTTCTTTTTTCTTCAGTCTCTTAAAGATTGAATCCAATTCTTGTGACTCACTAGGTACAAACAGTTGCAAGCTCCTTTATAAATTTCTCCCAAAACTTAAATTTTCATAAGACCTCAAGAATTTCTTGTGTATTGTGTTTCTAAAGTGGTCAAAAGACTCTGAAAAGATTGAAGCAACCACCTTGTGCTGGTCTCGTTCTTAATAATCACCATTTATATGGACCTTGTCCACAGAAAGTAGTTTTCCAACGGTGTCTTGGCTGGACATTTCTGGAAGTTGATGTTGGAAAGGGAATGCCTCAAGCACTAATGCATCAGTATGAAGTTTTGTAATAATCTCTTAAAACCTTTTCTGCTTGTAGCACACTGCTGTGTAGGGAGGGCATTTACTGCCCTGAATTATTTACATGAGTTCTGATCTGGACACCAGCAAGATGACAATTGAGCAGGTGAAATCCTGATGTAGCTGGAGTAGCACAGGCAGAGCCATGCAAGTTCTCTCTGTGTAGTTTCTGTATAGTGAAGTGATTCAGCCTGCATGTATATTCAGGCCTGTACAACTTTTCTGCTTCATATCTATCTCCCTTTTGCTTTAGTCATGCTCCTGTGCCTTCTCTAGCTTTCATGAAACAATTTTCCTCTGGTGGGGTCTAGCATCCCCTAGTTGGTTCTCTGTAACATCAAGTACAAAGTCCTACTTTTTACTTTAGTGCCCTCACTCTCTATTTGCTCCTTAATTTGTTGCCTTTCATTCAATACAGAGAAGTCAAGGTCTGTCTCTGATTGACCTGTGATACTGCTGCTGTTGGCTACACACTTCACCTCTGTACCTTCCTTGGTGCTCACTGCCCTTGGGAGGATCTCCCTTTAAACCTCCTTGTCGTTACCACAGTATTCTCCTTCATTAAAATTCTCTTTGTTCAAAGACATGTGCCTGCACATTTCTTCAGTGATTAAATGTCTTTTATGCTGAGACCAGGCAGTTTATCATACAGTCTGTACTGTCTCATTACCTTTCTCCTCTCCTTTTGTTTTGCATTTCTGTTTGGAGTCCTTTGAGACCAGGTCATCTTTTATTCCTAATACTGTAATTGTTTTTTTATTGTATTGATATGAAACCAGAAATGAAGGTGTCTTGCCAGGATTGAGCCTTTTGGGAATTACTGTAACACTGATTAATATAAGTTGGCCCATATACTGGCATAGGCTTCTGTTGTGGGGTACTGCATCACCTCCAGTTTTAGCTGTGGACATACTGAATCTCTAAATAAATCAACTGAAATACTGTAGACACTTTTTTTTTTAATCCTAAAAATAGGTAGCTATATATCATCTTCCTATCATTCTATGTTGCATGACTTTTCTTAAACTTACATTTGCTGTGTGGTTCCAGCACATTTGTCTTTTTCTACTGCAGACTCTTTTCACTGCTCTGGACAAGGATTTTAATTGGATGCAGCAAGCCTTGGTTTACTTCCTCAATACAAGAAAGGATAAAGGTGTTAAAAATAATATCTTGGTTTTTAGCTTTCCTCACTTCCTCACCGTAATTAATTACCTTTACTCACATATATTTTGCCTTGGGTTCAGTCAAAAAGGAGGGGCAAGACTTAGAGTTACCAAATATGGGCTAAAAACCTGATGCTGTTGGGGGTTTTTTTGACATAACACTGAATTTTAACATCAATTAGTTTCAAGGCAGAAATTACTTGGCCAAGAATGATGCTTGGTGGATTACTCTCAATATGCTGAGAGGTATTTTAATCCTCTTTGCAGATTAAAGAAATGCAATAGATAGACTTTGAAAAAGCTCTGCAAAAGGAGGATCTCTTTTGTTGACATAACTATGATAAAGCACATCTGAGTTTCTATCCAGCACATACATTATATAGGGGTGATGTTTCATGGCGTGCTCAGATAGTAGTGGATGCTTGAGCAGAAAATGGAGAGGTGTGAATTATGCAATCTGGCCACCCTGGTTGCAGTGCAGTGGATGCAAACAAGCTAATTTGGTAATCTTCTGCTTTATTTTAGCTCTTATTTTGAGGATTTTGTTTGGAATTAAGTTGTCACGGTATCAATAAATCCTAATAAAACAAAACAAGACTCTCCTTTCTGGAGAAGGATTTGCTTACCACATTTAGCCGCTACTTTAATTTAGGAATTGGGCCAGGTATCACACTGGAATGGAACCTTGAAAGCCCTGGATTCATCTGGGTCTCAGCTCTGTATGTAATGTTTGTGTCTTCGAAAGAATGGGGACTGGATAAGTAAACTAGAAGATATCTGGATAACATCCAGGTTCAGGTCAGGAATTGGTGCTTTCAATTCAGAGTTCCATGTTGACCTTTGCAACACCATATTTTCTAAGTCCACTGTGCTTAACAGAAATTATAATGTCCAACAGCCTAGTCTGAATCAAGATTTTCTTTTATTCTTCTGTTGAATAAGAAAGATTTGTGGAAGAATGTAAATGTAATAGCTGGTAAGTCCTGAAATTCAATTTCAGTTTATGGAGAGGGAGATTTTTTTAACTGTATCAGGCACTGTTGAGATCTTGTTTTCTCTTTGACATTAAATACTGTAGCAATGGGAGGCAGACCATAGTCTTGAACTTCCATTTGAGAGCACTGTGGACAATTGGCTGTTTCAGATAATTGAATTTTGCTATTTCTTTGAAAGTTTTATGATTCTTCTGATGTAAATTTAATAGGAAGTCTGAATATAAATATTTTGTGGATATGATTGCTTTGTCTATTAAAAATAATTTTTTGTTCTTTGTACTTACACACTTTCAAGAGAAATTTGTTATTATTGAGGAGAAGGAGTTGTAAAAGACATATAAAATTGCATTCCAGAGGCATTAAATGCAAAAATTAAATATGCATAATAGATAAGGTTTAAAATGTCTCGTTTGACTATCACTGACATTACAAACTGATATATAATTGGTTTTGCACTTGCCCTTCCTGCATTCCTTCCTGCCTTCTTGCCTTCCTGCCTCCCTCCCTGCCTCCATCCCTCCCTTCCCCCCTTTCCTTCTCTCCTTCTTCTCATTTCTTTTTCATACACTTTCACAAACTGCCTCAATTCTGTGTTCATCTCTGAGATTGTCCTTCGATTATCCCCTTCCTTGTTTGATTCTCCCAGGTGTCACTGCTAAAGAAACAAAGATCATTCTGTGTGTCTATTTTGCTGAGCCTTTTTATGGTACTAATTGCCTCAGATATCCTTTTGCTCTTAAGAATTTGGGATAACAGTCTTCAAACTGTTGTTACAGAGCAGGTCATCTACCTGAAAGTCATTTGGGAATCCTGCTGGACCGAGCTGAAACTGAAATTAATTTTGTTAAACAGAAATTTGATCATGATTTAAAACAAGAAAAGCAGAAGCTTTGCCAGAAACTCATTACCAAGCGAAGGCGGGAAGTGCTGCAAAAGGTAATTATTTTCAGTGTATTTATTTTCATAGGTCTTATCATGAATTAGAAATTGAATTAGTTGAAAAATAAAATGCGGTTCTTACAACAGGGGTCAACACTGTGAGGAGCATGGTTGAAAATAAGTGTCAGTTGGTTTTAGGTGTGTACCACCATGTTCTGTATTACTCATGCAGTAATTCATAGCTGTTCTTTTAGAAAAACCTGCAAGAAAGTAACTTAACTTCAGCTTGGCTGGAGAAACTTCTGAAGCTCCTCTGCTTAGTGTAATGTGTCCAAGGGGGTCATGACAAGCCACTGTAACATGCAGACAGGCAAAAGCCAGCTCAGGTTCAGGAGCTGGTGAGGGAGATGGCTCAGATGACAGTCACCATTTTCTGTGGGTTTCCTGGCTATGTGTGACCTGAGTGACTTCAGTAGCACAGTTAAAATTCAGCTACAAACCAGAACTATTTAGAAAATGCTCTACCTGTGGTTGCTTGTGATAGAACTCATGTCACCTCAGGCATCTAAAAATCAAAGGTAACTCCAAAAGATACAAGTCATCTCATAATGTAAGATGACTTGCAGGCTGTCTGAAAGGGAGTTGTTGTCCAAAGGTATACTTTAAATGATGGTGACATCATTTGTTATATTTATTTTCAGTGTAGGTAGCTTTGGTTTAGCTTTCCAATGAAATTGCAAGATGGGGAAAATAAAAGAAAAACCCAAACTTATTTTTTCCCTCATTTTTTAAAATCCTTTTCCTACTTTGCTATTTGATCCAGATTCACTTCTGGCATACTGCCAGATCACTGAAGTTCAGCTAGCTGAGATTATGTCAAACCATGTGATGATGCATTTGTTTAGGTGTTAGCTCTTCTATCTAGCGAGAGTCCATATTATCACAGCCCTTGTATCTAACAATAGTCTGAGTTATCCCAGACCTCCTAGGTGCTCACAAAGCCAGTCTGTTGAGAGGTAGGTAAGCCTCTGAACACTGAAAAGCAGTTTCAAGAACACAGAAAAGCAAAAGTCACTTCATTTTGTGTTGCTATGAAATTCATACTTAGGGAGCTAGAATTCGAGATCTTCCTTTTTCTTAACTTTATTCCTCCTTTTGGTAAATGAATCAGCAGAAAGAGCATCAGAAGGAACAGCTGTCACTTGGAGACCCCGTCAAAACTACTAATGAGATCTCTCACTACCTGAGATACTGGAAAAATCTTCTGAGTGATCACACCATTGAATTTGAAGAACTTACTGAAAAGCTTGACAATGAGGCCAGCGAAGAGCTGAAAGAGCTTCTATTTAACGTAACAGAGAAAGCCACTGAAGAGCTTAAACGTGTTCAGTGTGGAGTGTTTGTGCAAGAACTGGTCAAGCTCAATGTGCCAAAGGTGTTCCTGCTAGAAGCTGTGGAGGAGCACAAAAAAGAGATGGTTGTTAAACGCGGACAGCTTGAAAGAGAAGAACATGACGAGAGCATGGCTGCTGAAGAGCTGCTTCAGCTCACCAGGCAGAAGCTAAGCCAAGACTTGGAAACAGGCATTTTGGAACAAAAGAAAATAAGGAGCTGGGAACAGTCAATATTAATGCAAGTATCTCTCTGCACTCTTTTCTTAGTTGCTATTGAAAATAGAAGAGACCTAGGAGTTTTCACACCTGTCTGGTTGTAATTCCTAATGATCAGTACTCTGTTGGGCACTTAGGAATTGATTTTTTTTCCCCCAAGTGCTTAGCCTGTGTGGCACCAGTGGAAATCCCAGGAAACAGCAGTCTTAAAACTAAAAACAGGGAATGAAGGGTTTATGCTTCCATTCATTGCATGGGAGGTATCACTTACACTTCTTTCCTTGTTATTCTCAGTCTGTTCTTTGAGGTCCTGCACTTTGGACCTGCCAATTAGTATGTCAGACCTAATTGGCCCCAAGTCCAAGTTCAATATATTCCTTCTAGCCACAAGTCAAGCCTTACTCATCAGGTTTGTTTTAAGCTTTGCCACAGTATTTCTGCATAATCCCTAAGTACACAGTGCAGTATCCTGCCTGTTCAGCTCATGGCTCCATGTATCAGACTCAGCTGCTCCGGCCTGCAGACAGAGTGCCCCTGGCACCAAGCCCTGAGCCAGGCAGGCATCATGGCACAGGCAGTGCTGCAGAGGGGATTTCTGGACGCTGGAAGTGTTACGGCCATTGTTGCCTGCTACAATGTGACCCTGGGGAGGTGGGAAAGCAGGTGGTGGCCTTGCCACAGTTGGGAGACCTTGCACAGGGAGAGCCCATGGCTGTGACCAGGAGTGGCTGTGCCTCTCAGAGGGGCAGCAAGGTCCCTGAGAGATCAGGGAATGTTCGTGAGCATTTCTTCATAGCTTTCAAGTACATTTATGTCTGGTTGTTAGATTGCCTGAATATTTGCAGTACTACATTTCCTATACAATGGCTATTTAATAAGAGACATTGTTAGAGACATGGGAACATGAAAAAATAAAATTGCAGCTTTAGGGGAAGCAGCTGGAACAGGCAAACCTATAATAAGCTGTGTGGCTCTGAAGAAAATGTACCAAGCATGAGATTGAACAGGGAGGGATAAAAAAAAGAGAAAAAAAAAAAGACACTGGTAAAAGTTTTTCCTTCATACCTCTTCTTTAAAGCAAAATAGATTTGTACAAGCAGTGTTATCCAGACAGAATCTTTATAAGTTTTCCTGCCACGTGTTGTAAAACTATATAACAGGAATAAAAAAAGAAACTTTACCCATTACATCTGCTTTGCTGAAAAAAAAGAAAGTTCCATTTTTTCCCATTGTTTTGGTTCTAATTTCAAGGGCTTTGTATTTTATTCAGCATTTTAAATACTTTCCTATAAGTCATTTATATGTATTTTCTAGCTTGTCTTACTCTCTCTTGCTTACATTGCTGAGAGCAGACCTGCAGGAATATGGAAGTAGATTGTATGACCCCGCAGGACTTTCCTGTTTCTACCTTAGAATTCCTTAATAATTGTGTTCCAACCTGCAGTGTGCCTGTCGTATTTCTTAGATGCTATCTTTATTTGAAGCAACAGTAAGCTGTTTGGGGTTTTTTTCAGTAAAATGTGGGAAAATACATACAAAAAAATGCAGCAGCAACTGTCCTATCAATAGCCCCTTAAAATCTGTCACTGTCTTTTTTTCAGTCCATTGTCTCTCAGTCGTGGTCTTTTGATGACAGATGCCAGCTCTCATGTTTATGTTCTCATCTGCTGTCTAGTTTTCATAAAGAATTATTTTGAATGGTAGCTTTTCACTTTTGTTGCTTATCAAAGAGACCATGGGTTAGTCCAAAATATTTATGAAAATTGTTAGTGCTTAAATTCCTTTTTAAATATAGACAAAAATCTATTTGCTGTAAATATTGCAAAACTCTATTTGCTGTATTTTATTTCATATCTCTGTCTATATGTCTATATACATGGATTTATAGCATAGATTTTTGTCCATGAGTCTAAGACAAGATGATAAACGGTTGCATATACTATAAATGATCATTTGGAATAGTCTTGTCTTAAAGTAAGTAATTTTTTGAAGGGAAAAACCTCATGCATTAAAAATGTATTAACTGTTCTTTGCTGAATCAGTAGAAAGAAAAAAGGATTTCTAAACTCAAATATGTTAGTGAAATGATGATGATACCAGGCCTGGTATATATTGAATAAAAGTACCAGTACTAATGAAACATGCAGTATGATATATTTTTCAATGAAAAGTACTCTTTAAAAAACATGCTATTTGTGTTTTAAATACAAACATTTTTTGTGGAATAAAGGAAATTTCAAAACAAATAAAAGTATGCTATTTTTTGTGAAATATTCTTAAGGAAAGAATATAAACAAGGTAAGAAGATGAATGTAGTCTAAGGTTAATCAGAACTGAGGATGCTTTATTTTTAAGTCAACTTCAGCTTGATCTGATGATCAGTTCCTTAGAGATCTGTGTTGAGCACCTTATTTCTACAAAATGGGAACTTTGAGTAATTCAAATTACTCTTAAAATATATTGCGTTGTTCAGACTGCAAAGAACCTTTTTACAAATAACAGCTGGAACACTTGTGACTTGTTAGTGGAAGGGATGACATATGTGTTTATAATAGAGAGAGACTTTTATTCTATTTTTTCCTTCTCAGTAGCTGTGACTGCTAAGTGCTGGGAAACAGCACAGGGAGGCTTTATGCGAAGCTTTTATCTTGATTTCAGCTGAAGTTCAGGGATTGTATTGTCTGAAGAGGTGGAAGGATTCTATGCATAGGAAATGTGCTAAAAATATTAATTTATTTTTAAAATATTCAAAAGCTGTTTTCCTTTGAAAATGGAGTTTTATAGTCCAGGAAGTTCTGTATGCAGAATTCAAGTTATGCTCAAGGATATTTTGTACATGCTGAGCATTTTGTTCATTGCTGTGTGGGGAATCACTAAATGATATATGAAATAGACCAAAAAAGGAGGATCACTGCTAAGTAAAGTGTCTGTGTGCATGTCTCTTACATTTTATGCAATATTGCCAAAATAATTGAACAGCAAATTTCTTTTTTTTTTTTTTTTTTTGACAGGCAACTTCTAAGTTTACCCCTCTCACTCTCAGAAGAGGAGTTGCTTACAATGAGGCAAGAGTTGCACTGCTGCTTCTCTCAGGTGGACAGCAGCTTGGCTTGGCCCAAGATAAGAGCAAGAACCTTGCTTCAGGCTTTTGAGGTGGAGCAGAGGGACACCAAGGTGCTGAAAGTTGAGCAGAACTTAGCAATGACCAGCAAACAGGTGGGAACAGTGTGAGATCAGTGTGGGGATGTGGAGGGGGTTCCTGGGTGTACCTGTGGCTGCCAGCGTTGGCTGCGGGTCTGGGTCTGTAGCTTCTCTATAGGTGCGACAGCAGTGTACACTTCTCCTGTCTGCATGGACCAAGGGATTTAAAGATGATTGTTTGGGCAGCAATTGGATAAATAGGTTTTTTCACATACACCTGTGTATTTCTGCTGCTTTTGTGAAAGTTTTGGGAGTTTCTGAAAAGGAGTCTTCTACATTGTTTTGTCTGTTTAGGAAAGTAAAGTTCCTGAATTAGATGGCCTTTCTTGGCAAGAAATTGGGCATGATTTCTTCTTTCTCTTGTTTCCAAAAGATTTAAGTGTATGCAGACAGTTTGGGGTTTTTTCCCCACATCTAAATACGTAGAAGATGAAGCATACTCAAAGTTAGAGAAATACTTCCAACAAGGAGTCTATCTGCCTATCAAATCTAGCACATTTAAAAGAACCCTGTGAGGGGTGTTTAATTCCTGCAGTAAAGTGTAAAAGCTGTGGAATCATAAATGGTTTTCAGTTCTTATAAAGTAGGGGGACAAAAAATGTTTCCTGTATTAATTGTGTCTGATACCATCTTAAAAAGGAGGACTTGCCCTTGCTTTGTTTTGGTTCAGTTACGTTTTCTAAACATGTAAACTACCTTGGGTTATTGTGCTAGGAATTAGCCTAGTTCAAAGCCTTAATAGTTTCTAAAGTATTAAAGGAGGGAAATGACTTTGCAAAACCTTACAGTTGAACAGATGTTATCATTTCCCCAAGAGTATATATACTTAGTTGGTATTCTTGTAAAGAAATAGAAAGGTCAAGAATAATTTGATTACATGGAACGGTGCCTCTTAATATTATCATGGCTCATTTGTGATTCATAGACTGTGTGTTGAAAACAATGTAGATCTTAAATTAATATTCTTTGTTCATTTTTAACTGTGCTAAGGAGACAACGTATCAGTTAAAATCTTCTCTTATTATCACTGCTAAAACTTGTTTAAAATCAAATTTATATCCTACCAGTTTTCATGGAAAGGATGAATATATAATTGAAACAATTTTTTGAAAAAATTCTAACTTTGTCTGAATGTCCGAAATGAATCTTCTGAATGAATAGGCAGCACCTTCATTTCAGAAATACATTCTCAGTGAAAGTCATATTTGCCAAGTGTTTCATTGTTTGGTGAATGTGCCAGTAATAGCAAGTAATAATCTTAACATTAGCATCCTCATATACCTCTTACAAATAAAGCATTTTTGCTCATCTTGTTACAGCAGCATTCTAAAATGGGAAAAACAGGATCCAGGAATAAAAATAAGTTAGAGATTCTGAAGAAATCTTTACAGGATAAAATTTTAATTTATGAAGAATCGGTGAAAGGTGAAAATTTGAATAGGGTAAGTACAAACTTTTCTGGACTGAGGTCAAAACCTAGATCTTTAGTAATTAAAGGACGACAGTATTCTATCAGTGTGAATAGGAACCAGATAAAAAAGGCATAAAGTATAGTGGCGTGATGCGTCTCCCTACTATTGCCTGCATTTATCAAGATGTTGTATTTCAAGCTTAATAGTTTTTGCTTGGTTTTAATTTTTGCATATTAGTTACAGAACTGATTTCATGTCTCACTCCTTTTTCTTCCAGTGGTTCTGGGGCTTGTTGTGTGCAAGACTGCAAGACTCCCCTAGATCCTGTGGTTTTCTAGAAAGACTTTCAAAACACGGAAGGTGCTTCAATGCATGCTTCAGTTGACCAACATTTAATTCTTAGGCATCTGCTAATGCTGCTGAAAACCCAGAAATGGATTCTTAGATCCAAAAGCTTTTTGGGTAGGATCTGAGTTTTTTTGTACAGAGCTAACTGAAAGGGAGTCTTGTTTCTGCTGGGTACCTTTTAAAAACTTACAGCCCCAGTCTAAACTTAATCCTTGAGAAATGAGTGGGGCTGATGCTAATTTGGGGTTTTGGAGGCTTTTTACTTCCCTGCTAGTAGATGTTCCAAGAGATCTTTCACACGTGTACAATACGGGTAATATTAGTTTTGTGTGTCAGGGGGGTATTGCAGTGGGAAGTTTGTTAGACGTAGGTGGTGCACTGCTGTAGAAACTACAGAGAACAAGCAGGTGTCATTGGTAATTAAAATTGGTAGATAAAAAAATTGTTTCAAAAGTGATTCCAATATCAATTTTAGTACCAATTTGGACAAAAAGCTATTTTTATACTTCTTTATTATGCTTTTTATACCTGTATCCTGAAAAACGAAAAATACTGGGTCAACATGTTAATTCAGAAATAATTTCACTTTTATGCGAGAGCAACACGTTGTTTGTATTGGTTGCAGATGATAAAAGCAAATGTTTATCTAGTCTAGCACCAGTCTTTGAAAGTGAGAGCAGGTTCTTGGGCAAGACTGCAACAAGAAGGCAAGTGTGTTCTAGCAGTCTTCACTAGTTTAATAACTGTGGTCCAAGATTTCTCTAATCCTTTAATGGAGGCATTTAAATATTGACTTCAATACCTGATGCCCTGATCTTCAAAATTTAGGTGGTTTTGGTACTATTCCTTGAAAGTACATCAGATTATGGGCTAAGCTTTAGAGGCAAAAAAAGTACTGAATACTTGTTTGGTGTAAATACTGCCTTACATTTTTCTTAGAATCTTGTTTTAAAATTGGAAAGTTAGCTTCTCTAAACCTCATTGTTCCAGTCTTATATGCACCATCTGGCATAGCTGTTGTTGTTCTAATTGTGTGGCTGGTTTCAGAGCTGGCAAGATTCAGGAAGAAACTCATATAGCTAGGGGTAGATAGTAATACCATTTGAGTGATGCAGCATTGTGTTTGTTTAAGAGGAGTTAATTTCCTGTATAATGTTGAAGGTGTTTCACCACCCTCATTGTAAAATAGTGTGAAATACGTCTTCCTATTTTAAAATATTTGATATTAATTTAATATTAATTTAAAATACACATTAATAAATATGTTTTAAAAGGTTAAATATTTCTAACTGTTTTAAAATACTTCTTCCTTATATTTAGTCTAAATCTACTGTCTTATAGTTTAAAACAATTGCAATTAAGGCCCTGCTAAGTGGTATATTCCCATCTTTCCCCCTTAAGTATTGAAAGGCTGCAGTAAGGTGTCCTCTGACCCTTTTCTTCTCCAGGCTGAACAACCCCAAGTCTCTCAGCCTTTCTTTGGGAGAGATGTTCTATCCCTTGTATTTTGGGCATGTTTAGGGTAAGGCTTTGTACCTAGTAATATGCAAATACTATCTCTTTTTGCAGTTTGGACCAAAAATGTTAGGATTCATGGAATATACTGAACATATCATATAAATGCCATGCTATTTGACAAAAGGAGAAGTGTTTCTGTCATCAGTGGCATCTCTTTTGCCTTTGAATTCAGCCACAATTAAAATACACATAATACACATTCCTGAGCCTTCTTATAAGTGAACTTGAGTTGTCGAACTGCATTTCCATCCTTCTTCATTATTTATTTTAATGGGTTCAAACTTACACTAGATGTGATAACTCATTTACTCATTCATCTATTCATTATTCATTCATCTATCCCCAGATTTCATATATGTATAATTAATTTAAAATTCTTGCATCTGAAACTGAGCCTCCTGTGAAAAAGCAAACTGTACATTCAGTTGTGTGTACACACCTGTCAAAACATTCCCATGTAATTTTTTTTAAATCTATGTTTTTAAAGTTTTATAGCACATCCTGGTTCTAAACCACAAAGGTGGACTTCAGATACTACTTAATAATTTTGTGGCGTATAAATCTAATCATACCTTAAGCATTTATTTTATCCTTTCTTGAGATACTGTTAAAAATGTGTATTCTGGCAGGCAGTATCTTAGACATGTAAATAAAAGCTGGAACAAAAGGATGGTTCTTCAGTGTGTGCGTGTTGTCATAACTCATTCTTTCTAATAGTGTTGCAGTAATTTCTGTTAGTTAAGAAGCTGCTCTCATGCACTGAATAGGGAGCATCACATACACTCTGAAGCATTAGTCCTTTTGAAAATGGACCTGTTTATTCCTAGTCAGCTAAGTCTGCTTGATTATTTTTTTCACATTCCTTGGATAGGTACTATTGTAACGAAAATCATAAATTACTTAGTTTCTGACAGCCAAAACTTTGGCTGTTACCATCCATTATTTTCCAGCTTTTAAGTGAACTCAAAATTCAGTGTTGCCCAAGTTTTGAAAGATGACTTGTGGCGTTAGCTGTCCAGCCTGGTTCATTTCTGATATGTATTGCTCTGTAAAGTGATGCTGTAGCAATGAATCTCCCTCAACACCTTGCTAGACAGCGGCTGTTGGTAGTGAAGTATTGCTGGCTGAATTGGGTATAAACTCTTTGCCTTTCTTTAGAAACTATTTCTTCTGGTATTTGGTAACATGACTGTTTAACTGTTAAGGACTCACTTCCATTCCATCCTCTCTGTAAGAATCACCTAGTAATGCAGCAACTTTCACCACTGAAAAGAGGAGTGAGGACAAGTCAATGGGAATTTCACAACTGAGGCCTTAAAATTCTGAACTGGGACAAAATAGCTCTAAAAATTGCTTAATGTTTTAGTAACATTGTCTTGTGTCACAGTGATCAGTCATATAACAGTTAATTCAGCGTGCCTTTCAGAGCAAAAACTTGAGTCTTACTTGGCAAATTAGTCCTGTGCACAGGCTTTTGAAGAAAGATTTTTTTTTTTTTATGTTTTAAATATGTGCCTCACCAAAAAAACTGAGTTAGGGTGGGATTTGCTGTCTTGTGCAATCTTTATCAAAGTTATGACTTGTAGGATGTTCTATGGGATTTTTTGTCTTTGATTTCGAATACCTGTGGACTAGGCTTACTGGGCAGTGAGCTTAAAAGGGAGATGCTAAAGCTACTTGCTTTTCAGTACAAAGTACTTTATAGAAATCAAAAGGCTTCAAATTCACTTTAATAGGTTTCTTGCAAAGAACACTGAAGGTACATATGCTAAACTATTATTATTATTGTTTTTTTCCTACAAAAAACTGAAACATAGAAACAAGCAATAGATATTTCTAGATCTATCCTAAAGTAAATGTCATCTTCTTTCTTTTGAGCAAATACTACAAGACAGCTCAGCTCTTTTTCTGTAAACTCCCCATTCTGGCTACCTCTTTTGCTTCTCTGTAAATATCTGCCTCCTGTGTTCCAGACTAAGAGCTTAGTTTTTATCATTTTGATTACTGTAATGCCAGTACAATCTCTGAGTTAATTCTCCTTATAACTCAAATATGCCATATGTTTATTTGTAACCCATATGCTTACGTATTATTTAGTGTCACACACTTGCATTATTCCAGATTGATTTGTTAGATTAACAGTAAGGCTGAGAGACAGTGTCTGTCTTCTAAGATGGAGATTTGGTAAAAGTATCATGAAAATAAATCTGCCTCCAGTTTGTGTCTCTATGATGGTTTCTTATTCTTGACTTGTTATTGGCTTAATTCAAATTAGTAGGAAAAATTTCCTGAAGGTAATCCATCTCTTGCATTTGGAGAATATCACATGAGCAAGAAAGTATCACAAGTGTATTTGGTTCCAAATCACATTTTACATTTACCTCTCTCTACTGGATAATAGAATTTGTATGATGCACAACCAGTCTTAGCAGGTCCCTTATCAATATTTCCAGGCAAAATTTATGGGCATCATATTACATATTTATCATCTTAGGTATCTAAATCTTGGTAGAAGTAGCCTTAAATACTCCTTTAAAACTAGTCACAAATAGAGTCAATGATGTATATACATAATTGTGATTAATTTGAATAGGAAGCTGATAAGGTTTTTAATGTCTTTAGTACATATAATTTCGATTTGTGCAAGGATATTCTGATGGCCAAAATCAGGTTTTCTGCCAATGGGAAGTCATACAGTGTCTAAGGACTACAGCTGACCTTTCTGGTGCTGTAGTTTACACCAACAGGGTGATCACTATAAGTCTATTATTTTCAGACTGGGAAAATGGGGAAGACTGACTATATCTACAAAGAGGTGTCTGCTGTGTTAAGGTACTAGCCTTGTAGATATCCCAATTAAATAGTCAAGCTCATCTCTGCCTGTTCTTTAAGACAGAGGCCAAACTTGATGGGATAAATGCTTTTCTTTAGAGTCCAAATGTGAATATCTGCTCTCAGAGGCCACGGTGGTAGTAAACTTGACCAAAACTTTAAAAGGTTTTGACATTCCTCCTTTGATGACTGTAGTTCTTCCATTCTGTCACAGTCAATAGTTAAATTTGAGTATTGCAGTTAAAACACATAGTACTGGAAATTTCTGAAAATGCTGATTTCTGAAAATTGTTTTGGTTGGTTTGGGTTTTTTTGGTGTGCTGTGAAACCTATCAGATTAGATTTGTCAGGATGAAGAGAGAATTTAGAGATGGAGTGAGGAAAAACCTTGGTCTCTGATACAGTGTGTGTGGATGGGCACGTGGGTCAGCAGGTGATATCAACACCAAATAGTGGAGCTGGAGCTCTCAGGGCTTCGTGTGCTTTCTCTATCTGTGTCTTCTTTCTCTTACAATCCAAGTCTTTGGGCCCACATGAACAGTACAGGGAGAGAGAATAAAACCAAACTGGTAATTGTTTACTGTCTTTTGAAGTTTCAGCTACCTAAATGTTAGCTATGCAGTGTAGCCATCAATGTCTAACCTGGACATCCACCTTACATGTCAATGGAAACCCATTTTTTAGGATATGAAACCTACTGAGAAGTACCTTTTCCTTTTCTTTGAGTGTGAAGGGACCTTAGAGTGACAAGCTCAGATGGAAGCATCTAAGAAGGTAATTGCAGCTGGCTGCTATATACGTTGTCCCACAGAAAAATAGTCACAGTTCAGTGTCCTTGGCTTTCAATGTCAGTGGTACAGCACGGAGAACTCATCGGTCACACTGCATTGGATCGTGAGCCTGCACATGCTGCACTTGTCTTTCACCCTTGAATAGTTTCTGTGAGTGTTCCATCAAATGTGTGGCAGCAACACAGTTATTGAATTAAATCACTTTGATTTTATGCTATTTGATGTTGATCCAATCCAGTTTTAATCTTATTTGAAATCCATTGCCAATAGACTTTTGATTTACAGTTTAACTTTGTTTTATATAAGAAGATTTTTTGTTATTTGCTCAAAGAATAGTAGGTTGAATGTCATCAGTCAGCGTTAACTGACACTTGCCAGTTTGAAACTAAATGCAGTCTTTCTATAAGTTTTGTGTTTTTTCTAAGCAGAAGAGTGTGTTTTATCTTTCCATTTAACCATAGGTAACCACAGATTTATTTGTATTTCTAGCTTTTACTTTTATCGTAATAAAAATTATATAGACCTTCTGTTTTGGGTTAGCATTTACTATTAAAATTTTGACTACGCTAAAAGAAAGCCTGATCTCTTTGCAATATTTGACTGTACTGTAATTTTTATTTTATTACAGTAAAAGCTTGGAATTGAAGGTTAAAAGCATTTCTTGAAACAGTGTATTACATTATAAGATAACAGCATTGATTCCTTCGCTGTTGTAATCCTGCTTGTTAATTGCAGAGTACTAAAATCATAAGTGTGCATGTAAGAGTCTCTGTTAATCTTTCTATCTTTTGTGTTTTGGTATTTTTTTTTTTTAGATAAAGTATGAGTTGCAGCTTGAAAAAGAGTGTCACCTGCGCAACCTGGAAAATAAACTTGGAGAGTATATTGCTTCTTTAGCCTTTCAAAAGACTGTTAAAAAATCCAAAATGCTGGAGCTGTATACTGCTATCATAAATGTGCAAGCTTTGCTCTTTGAACAACTGAACACATCAAAAACCCTGTCGAAATTGGAATGTATTCAGATTTTAGAAGCACATAATCCTGTAAGTAAAGTTGTTGTTAAAAGAAAAAAATCCTGTTAGGAAACAGCAGCTATTAGAGTGTCTTTGATTTAGCTGCTGGTTTGCAGCTTCTGGTGGCCCAAACTTTGGTTTCTGTGAGTTATGTGCACTTTAATGCATTCAGTAAAAGACATAAAGAGAAGGAAAGAGAGCCAAGGAAGATTGTGTATTATTATTTTATATTTTTGTTATAGTTGCATGCAGTCAGAAAGGGTAGTATTTTGGTGGCTACTTAATATTTTATTGATTGAAAGAAAGACAGTTGAGAAGTGATTTGGAGTCATGACTGGAATAGTAAATTGTTGTGACTGTCTTACAGAATTGCTTACGTTATAATGCTGTCCGTATGCAAAATCCGTAACCACGTGATACGCTTCAATTGTCAAATTTTTAGAGGTTATCTATACAGCTTCCTACCTATCTCAGTCCAAGCACACTCATGCAGTTTAAATACTAGAAAATCTGGAAAAACCTCTTCCCTTCACCATATTTATTACATACTTGATATGTGCCAATTTTCTAATCCTTTTTTAATACTTCAGTGCTCCGTTTTCACAAGGACTTCTTTTTTCTGCATCTGCTATTTGAAACCATCCAAGTGAGGCTTGGGGAGAGCATTGGAGTAGAACAAACAAAATGGGTTTTTGAGAAAAACCTCTTTGCTAGAGGGCATCATTAGACAGCTATTGCTGTGAAAATTTCTTGTTAAATTTTAATGTGGTCATCTCTACAGAGTTTCTCATAGAGTGGCAGTTAGAATGCTTATATGCCTCCAGTTTTGCTTAAATTTGTATTCGATCTGTAGGAAATAGTGAAAGTTGTATGTAGGCAGAGTATTTTTGCCTTTTATGCAGTAAGTGTGAGGGGGCTTTTCAGAGAAGTTGCTTTTACCTTCTCTGTCCTTGAACAGGTGAAGAAAAAGGATTGAAGAAGGGGCAGAAGTGAGACCTAGAATAGCTAACACTGGCTTAAATACAGCTGGTGAGGCAGAGGAATAGGTTAAAATTCAGCATTTTCTCCAAGGTACAGGTTAGGAAGTGGGGCTTCAAGACAGTAAGCAATGTAAAGGTTGAGGTGAGACAACAGTAACACTGGAAATGGGAATACGAAGCCTTCCTTCTGGTGTCTAGTTTGACTTTTTAACCAAAGAGAGATCTTTAGCGTGGGGGATCCAGTCCCCTGAAGACTTTGGATTTTAACCTTTTGATTTTCAGAGCATTGTATTTTAACCCTAACTTTATCAGACTAATTGTGAATTACTGCCTTTTAACTTAAATTCATTTGATATTAGCTCTTGATTTGGTATAACAAAAACTAGTTAGTCTGAGTTTCTCAAGCTGTTTCAGTGGGTTTATGCAGCTTACAAATGAATTTGAATGGTGGCGTTCCTTAGTTTTGATCTCAGCCGTGCTGGCAGTGTACTTGCTGGATGTCCTCTACAGTGAAAGGCTTCAGAGAGCATTGGCTTTTTTAACACAATGAAAATTGAGTCATACCTTTCCTCATTGTTCTGATATTCATAATGTGCCACTCAAGTTTACTGAAGCTGTGCAACGAATTGAAAAGTGTAATGACTGCAAGTGGCTGGGTAGAATAAGAAATTAATAAAGTAATATCAGAAAATCTGATACCATCATGTTTTTTCTTCACTCCAAATGAAATTTGTTCTTTCAAGTTAGATTATAACTTTTTATCATTATGCATTTTCAACCTCTAGGAGATTGAAGAACTTGACAGGAAGCTGGAGTATGAGATGTTGCATAAGGAATCAGCACAGCAGCTTTTAATGAATAGGAAGAGGTGGATTCTGGATGGTTTGGGACTCTCAAATGAAGCTGTGGACACAAATGCAGACAGACATGTGACAGTTCTGTTAAGACAGGCCATGAATAAATGTAGACAATTTATAAATCTGTACCAGCAAAGGTGAGTTCTTTGGTCTCAGGTTTTACTATGTTACTGCAGTTCTTGTGGGCCATAAGATATTCTGGAGAAACAGCAAGCAGGATGTTCTGCTGTGTTGGGGAGGGACTGTATATCTGTGTTTGAACACTGCCTTCTTGTGCTGTGGCCCAGAGCATAACTGAGGAGTCTTGGGAATATTGAAATAAGAAACGTGAAATACTAATAGCTTAGTAGCATATAAATTGTGCTGTATGTTGCATGGCAGTCACCATTTTTTTGACAGGGATGGTGGAAAAATAATGATACTCCTTAGCATTAAGGAGGAAAAGAATTTTAATCCTATTACTTTGTCTCCCAAGAAGATAGTGAGGGACTTCAGAGGAACATGATCTGCTGGGGTCAGAGGAAGTAGCTGAGACAATTTAAATTTAATTTCCCTCTCCATTGTCATACTGTAGACTGAATTCCCTGGCACACAATTATTATTGATGAGATGTATAAACTCCTCTTCAATTTCAATTTTTCCTGGCCAGTTTTTGAGTAAAGATATCAGTGACAAATAAAATGCCTCTTGGGAGATATATATAGAAATATCTGTCTTGTCATAAAGGCTGACTAGCAAGAATGGGTGATAATTTGCAAAATTGCAGACTATTGTATTACTTTTATTAGGGTTACAGGAGGTAGAAATTACATTTCCGTGTGTATTGCACAGTATTAAAAGCCTAGCACATTTCAGGCTTCATGTAACATGCTTAAAGCGTACTTTCCATTAGAAAGAGTGTTTTCCGTGAAACCACTGATATATTAAAAATGGCTGTGATAGTGGTTTTAGTCTGTTTTAATTCTGAAAAGGCTGGAGCTCTACTCAGTTTAGATGAGCAATTTTCCTGTTGCAGAAGTAAAGAGTCAGTAGAAGATCAGATAAATCTCTGCAGGAGTATCCACAAGCCTGTAACCTATCAGGGAAGCCTTCAAAGAAACTGCAACTAGTCTTTACCTGCAAACTTACTGGAGGAAACAAGTTTTGTACCTTTGTACATTACAGGTTTTGTACATGATGTCATTGTGTTTTGGTCTAGAAAAAAAAAATCACCAGCAGTGCGGAAGTTAACTGTTTGATATCATATTTCAGCTACAGAAAGATCCACAACTTGCCTTAAAGTGTAACGATGAAATTTAAAGAAGAGGGAAGAGGATGGGGACAGGTTGAATCACATTGCTTTGGAGTGATTCCAGATTTGAAATGTATGCAAGAGCATAGCCTTAGATTCTGCTCTCACGTTTGCATGGGGGTTCAGGGAAGAAGGGAAGATAATTTGTCATATCTTAGAAGTTAGGCTGCTCACAACAGATTTGCTGACAGACAGATATGCTTCCCAAATGGGTGACCTTCAGATATAATACAGTCATTGCACCTGGGAAGATTTCAATGTTAATTCTGTCTTTCACTTCAGCTTGAGAGATGAGCAATGGAATTGCGTGGTGCTTGAAGATCTCCTGGAAAATATAGAATTGGATGCATTTTTGGCCATTTATAGTCAGGTAAGCATGAAATTGAACAAAACTTCCAAGTTTAAATTACAGCTGTATCTGGAGATCAGCTTTTCTTCTTTTTTGGAAACCCTTAGATGTATTTAGAGTTACTCTCTGCTAGTAGTTGCTACCAGTTTGCAGCCTATACTGTCAGTAACTTCAGTTAATTCTGACCTAGTTTCAGCCTTTTGAATTTTACTGAATTATACTTCTGTTAGTTCATTTACAAATCCTTTCTGGGTTTGTCTTGTTGCATTTCATTCTGTGGAGAACTGAAGTGCCTGCTTTTCTGGTTAACAGACAGATTTACAGTTCGATTTTCATGTAATGGAACAAGGTTTCTTTTTAGATTTTAATGAGTGTTAAGAATGATTTGCATTGATTATGTTTCAAAATTAAATGATAGCAGGACTACTAGTTAAATTTTCTAGTATCATTACTCATCCTTGTTTTCAAGATGAGTGTCATGTCTTCAGGCAGTTTGCTGTGTGTCGGCTGCTTGTCAGTCCTTCAAAGGCCTTAACAATGAATCTCTTGATTGACCCCAGTTATCTGGAGGCCTTGGCTGAGATGTGTAGCTAGCATCATAAGACCTGGTGGGGCAGCTTTCTGCATCCAAGTATCTCTCCTCCCAGGGACAAGTGTGGTCAGGGTCCCCTGTATCATGAACTGGGAGCTTCAGAGACCATTATGTCAAGGGAGGACCACTTTAGTCTAAGGATCTCTCAGCTTTTCCTCTGTCTAGTTTGTTTCTGCGGTCACTCCAAAGGGTCTGTTCCATAACCTTACCAAGCGTGGAGGTCAAGCTGACAGGCATCTAGTTCCCCAGATGCTCCTGCC
The DNA here is from genome assembly GCA_013397755.1 of Cnemophilus loriae. Taxonomy (NCBI): domain Eukaryota; kingdom Metazoa; phylum Chordata; class Aves; order Passeriformes; family Corvidae; genus Cnemophilus; species Cnemophilus loriae. The sequence continues at coordinate 2,307,795 of VZTF01007181.1, read as the reverse complement.
AGCCCCTGTGGGCTGATGGGTGTCCCACTTGATAACCTCCAGTCAACTGGCACCCCTCCAGTTAGCCAGGACTGCTGGTAAATGATAGAAAATGCCCCAGTGAACACTTGGCTGGTTTGCTCAGTCCCCTTGGGTGCATCCCACCCAGCTGCATAGACCTGTGTTTGTCTGACTGGTGTAGCAGGTCACTGACCATATCCCCTTAGATTATGGCAGTTTGCCGTCTTCCCATGATGCTTATTAAGTTTTTGTGATGCAGATACATTGTGAAAGGGCTTCTCGACAGCATGGCATGTATTTTGCAAGTTGAGAGATTAAAACCATTGTTTTGCAGATTACATAAGCATGCAAACAGAGTGTGGAATCATTTTCACAGTACCCTGTCCTCTTTGCGCCATAGTAGGTGGACAATGACCCTTAATAATTGTAAATCTTGATGTGTTGAAGACAGAGATTTAAAAGCATCACTGTCACCTCACTGCACTTGAAAAACTGAGTACGCCATTCACCATATACTTGGAGTACTGTGCTTTATGTTTTGTTGATAAGATTTCCTGAAGAAAATTTATTTGTGTAAATGTGCATCAAATATACCATTGGGGTTTTTGTGTTTGTATTTTTTCATAAAAAGAGTAGCCCAGAGATACCATGCAACATACTTTATTGAAATTCTGTAAAACCTATACGTATTTACCCTGCAGATATATAAAGCAAAACTTCTGTTTTCAGCAAGTGTAATAATATAATAACTCCCAACTATGATTCCACACCTGACTACTCTTAATTCATCTGTAAGGAACTATATCCATAGTAGAATATTAACTTACTAATTTATTAAGGCGCACAATGTAACACAGTCCTACTTTTGGATGTACTTAGAACACGTTGCATTGACAAATGTTAGGAAACTACAGCTATCTTACACTCATTCTTTTCTTTAAAGAGGATTTTCCCCTTTAGACTAGTTTTCAGAGCTGTAGATGGCACCCTCTCTGAAAAAATACTGGGTAAGTTTTACTTTGCTGTATTTCATGTTTCAGCTTACATCCTTATCAAGGCAGATCTAGGTCAATAAGAGATTTGCTTGAATGATAGTGAGTTCAGGATCATAAGCCTCTGGCTGAGATGTTACTTTTGAATGAACTCATAGCTGTAGCCCCAGGTACGCTAACTGCATTTTAGATCCAGTAGATGATGCAGGCAGACTGGCATGTGAAAACAGCACAGGAAGCTTGAAACACAGCATGGCTGGAGTTCATTGATTCTTGCATCAGTTGTTTAAATACACATTGCTCAGTCCAAATACTTAAAAGCTATTCTGCTGTTTGTAATCTACCATTCATTCCTGATTTTCTTTTGTCGATATTCTGGGACTACAGATGAGGCTATTGGTGGCACAAGTAGCACTTATATCAGTTTGTTATTATAGAAAAGTGAATTCCTGACCTTTGTGGTATTTTACCAATAATATACCTGAAGAATCAAACTTATCCCGTGCTGGAGGGCTTTTGATCTGACCATTCCTGTGTTTGCTCACACATTCAGTTCTTTCCACTTCTGCAAGCTGGTCTGGGTAGCTGTGAGCATCTGAAAACGGTGCTCAGTGCTGGGGCACACATTCACACATCAGCACTGCCTTTGCTGTACATGTGCCAGGTGCATCTGCCTGATGAGCACCTGTGCCACTTCTGGGAATGTCAACAACTTTGTGGCACCCTACAGAATTGCTTAATTGTTGGTTATGCTGTGCTAGAAAAGTATTAAGGGTTGCCTTTCGGTCCAAGTCATACTTGGTGCAGAAAGGTAAGGCTCAGAGAAAAGAACATTTTAAAGAGGAAACTGCTACAGAAGAAAGCAGTACTAAAGTTGTGATGTATATCCATATATAAATAACTGGTTTAAAGGTCCCGAGAACATTTAGCCAAAAAGAGCAGAAGAGGTCTCAGAGATCTGTCGTGTTTATTCTCACTTAATGTTGCATTTTGTAAATTTCTAGAAGAACGGTTTTTAAAGACCAGAAGTACAACACAGTACTGTAGAAATTAGACCTAGGTGTCTGTATTAAGATTTAAGCTCTTCTTTGCATTCCTCTCCAAAGTAGAATCAAATAATTTCTTCTACTAAGTAGCCTGAGCAAACATCTCTTCAGTGTTCAACTTTGGTGCCTGTTCAGGCTGAAAATATTTTGAGAACTGCACCAATTTACCAATCTCCCATCAGTCTTGGAATTTTGTCTTGTTAATTCTGTTGTGATCTCTGTGGTTTCCATGGAAAATCTAAAACAACACTGAAGAGGCCAGAAAACTTTGGAAAGTGGCTAGTTTTCTTACCTTTTGGAGAGAAGGTCTCCGCTTGAAGAACAATTATGGGAAAAAGAGCTTGATTGATTTCTTTATTTTGTGTGGCTGTCTAAATTTGGTTCAAGGCCGCCTTGCTGGTGGTGCTTTGTTTCTTTCAAAGAAGAAGAAGATTCAGTTAATCCAGGGATCTCCTAGGTGCATTCACTCCTCTGAAAAGTTGTCATGCAGAAAAAGAAGCAGGGCTCAAACATTTTGAAACCACTTTTTGAAACCACTGTGGTGAAAGGACCTGGCGGTCTTCCTGCATGGTGGGACCTTGTGAGGTTTTATGTGACATGGGCTTTGTAGTCATCTCCTCCATCAACATTTACAGGAGAGTCTGCAGAGTGGTGATAACTCAGCTGTCGTGAGTCCTCTTGAGTGTTTGGCACGTCTTACCTAACTTCAGCTACCTGAGTTACATGTATGTCTTGAATAGACAACAGCAGCTTTTTTTCTGGCATTGTTTGAGACATTTACCTTGCTTTCATTTGCCTTACTCTTTTCTTTCCACGTAGTTCTCAATATATTGTAGACTTTTCATATTTGATATGCACAAGGGATCTGCAGAAACAGCCTTGGGGACACAGTATTTATGACAACAGAGCAGAAAATAGCAATGGAATTTTGGTGTTTGGAGCGGGGCAGGAAATGGGGCTGTGACTGAGTGTCTGTGGAACAACTAAATTTGAACTCTGTCTATTTGAACATTATATGAATATGGTTTACTACTGACCTTTGGGCAAAAATGGACAGGATGTTTGGAAATATAAAAATACCACCAGGAGAAAAGCAGATGTTTTCCTTCACCTCATAACAAATGTTACAAGCTGTTCTCTGAGCTTATCACAGAATCTGGTGTTAAGAGAAGCTGAACAATGAAGTGATCAACCGTGACAACGTGTAAAGTTTTTCGAGGCTATTTTTCCCTCCGTAATTTTACAGACCGAGGAATGCCATATTGCTTCCTTGCTATCTTGAAAGGATTTCCTTATAGTAGTAGAATCCATCAATTAGCTAAGCCTTACGTGTTAGAATATAATTGCCTTGTGACTTTTCAGACTAAAGGGCATCAGGTACATGCCCTAAGCAAATATGCCAAGATTAACTGGTTATTTAGCATTTACATGGCCAAAATCCCAAATGACATGGACAACCATGATATACATGGGCCACTGTGGGTAGAAACAGTGAACGTGGAAGTGTGACCACTTGACACCAAAACTGTCACTACTGAAATAATCTTCAGTAATATTTTTTGTTTCCATAATGACTTTTTATTTAATAATAGTAATTAAGATTGACTAACATTTATTTTCAATGTTAAATTTACCTGTCTTCTACTCATTTAATCCTCTAGGAGCTACGTCTGGCAGGTTATTTAGCTAAACTGACAAGGGTGCCAATGGGGATGTTGCACAGGGTCCTGAACTTGTTGCTGCCCTCCAGCTCACAAAGTGAGGTTCTTTCTGTCCTTGATTCCATCAGTAAATATTCAGATGGTGGTGTTGAAAATGACAGTAACGCAGATGAGTCTGGCAGCTGTAAGAAAAGGTAGGTCTGATGTTTTCTGGTAGACCACCGCAAGACAAGATTGTTGCTTTACTTGTATATGTATTTGCTGGACAATGAGATTGACAGCTATAGAAAAAAATCACAGGTGCATAAGCTTCCTTTTGAAATATTTTTCTGGGGTAGAAATACTTTGAAACTGCTACCTTATTTTGTGAAATATTTTAACTATAATAAATTGATTGATAAAAGATTAAATATTTTTAAGTTCATTAATTAAACAGTAGTTTAATAGATTTATAAATCTTGTTCTGATCATTTTCTTTCTGTTGCCTGAATTGGAGTTTATTAAAATATTTTTCTTCCACTTTTTTTATTTATAGTGTTCATAACACACCGAGCTTTAGGTGTCTGTAGCTCTTAAAGATGTAAAGGAGATCCTCCTTCCTAGTAATGGAAGTTGCAACCTTGCAGATGTCTGTCCCTTCGTAGTTAGTTACTGAAGTTCCAAGTGGCCATTGTGTTTCCCTTTTCTCACAGAGACTGGTAGACTCTCAGGGACTTCATCACTCCCCTTTAGCCCCATTAATGTGAAATGCTGAAATCTGTGCAGTAACTCCAAGGGACGCTCCCAGACCGGCTCTCCCAACTCCCTGCCATGGCTTGGGAAGGAGACAAAAGCAGATGTGGCACTGAGTCCTGTAGTTGGCAGATGTGGATTGTCAAGGAACAGATTAGGGTCCTTGGGACCATGCCCTGAGGTGTGATCTTAGCTGATTTAAATGATTTGTGGCACCAGCAAAACTACTTGAACGCTCTTACTGACCGTTTTTGTGGTATTGCTGTCATGGGTTTGGTAGCTAAAGTCAGAGAGGGGAGAAAAATGGGTATGTATGGAGATTTGCTGCTGGGAATTTTTTTCTTTCCCGCTCCTTCAGGAGTAACCAAGAGATGTGGCAAACACTGGAGAACAAAGTAAGGCAAGATCTGATAAACAGAAGTTTAGAAAAGATCCCTTCTCTAAACAAGAGAAAAGACAGGTAAGGAGAAAACCAGAACAAACATAACTGGGTTTTTCTTGTTTATAGTTTATTTAAACTAGTTTATTTTATATAGTCTATTTTATGTCCAAAGATTCTTCTTATGACTGTTAGAAATCAGAATATTAGTTCATAAGTATGCATTTTCTAACACTGCTCTATTTGGTGCGTTTCCTACAACATATTTATACATAATAAGCAGTATAGTAAATACCAAAAAAGATTTTTCTGTACATATCCACAAAATTCTCACATTTTTCACATACATTGCTCATCTTCCCTATGTTTGTTTATTATAAGGTTACCTTTCCTTTTGCAATTTTGTATGTCATAAAATGATACATGAATTATTGGGGATTAGAATGAAAATTACAATCCTCTCCTTTGAAATATGATTTTCTTTAGCTTCCAAAGTCACCCTTTCTATGGCAAGGTATGATACAGGAAGTTATGCATGTTTTGCCCAAGTTTTCATTTTTCAACTCAATTTTTTTCATTAATGTAGCTTGATAAAGAAGAAGCAACTTGCTCTCTTGGAAAAAGCAGCATTCATTCATCTTGGATGTTCACCTGCACATTCTCGCATGGAACAGCCTGATCCACCTGTTCCTCTGAACTCTGCAACTGCTGAAGCCATAGAGCTGCTAAACACAGGGGAGAAGATATTTTTGTTCCGTGAGCCAAGTGATCCAATACTTTCTTTGCATAATTTTCCAAGGAAAAAGAAAAAGAACTTTCTTAATTCTAAAAAGGCTGCTCGTGCAAACATGGACTCATGAGAGCAACTTCCATTTAAAGTATCAGTAGAGAAGAGGAAGTTATTTAAAATTCAGTAAAATAATGAGAAAGAATAAAGTGTATGGTTCAAATAACATGTATTATTTTAACCTGATTTGTCTGATATTGGGTAATAGATGTAATTTTAGAAGAGCCCAGTTACTGATGTGCATCTTGCATTTTTTAATTCTCGTCAGTGCTTTGTTGCACTAGGTGAAATATGGGTGTTCTATGAGGCACATTCTGGCAGGCAAGATTCTGTGTTCCTTCAGTACATTTTGGTCATTTTTGCACTGATTTTACTGTAGCTGTATTTTCATAATTTATATAGAAAGGTTATTTATTTTATATAGTAGGTACTAATTTACTATTCTTGTATTTATATTTTTGTGGTAAGCTGCAGCATAGCAGATGACGTGAAGAGATGAAGTGGATGAACCACTTGTCCCCTGTTCTCTGATTTTATGTTATTCTAGTTAATTTACTGTTTAACATTGTGTTCCTAATAGGCTTTGCATGTTACTTCTGCAGTCTGTATTCTGCAGTGGCAGCTGGTAGTCCAGATCTTCAGCATATATTTGTGTCCTTAGCCTTACATCTTGGAGTAACTTCAGTGTTTCACTGTTGTTTCTAAACTTACTTCAGTTGAACTGTGAGTGTGGCTACAGTCCCACACTTAAATATTTACAACCTGTTGCAGTCTTTTTCTTGGTGAAGCAGTGTTGTCACATTTTCTCAGTAGAAAAGTGAAAAATGTAAATGTGCATGTAATGCCTTCAGACGCTATTTGAGTGCAGTGCTGCCAGTTTCCACAGTTTTAGGTATTTCTGAAGTTCTTTTTCCTGAATTTCTCTAAATTGATGAGAATATAATTTTACATTTCAAAAAGAGTTAATTTTTAAACCTTTCTAGTTGACTTGAAGAATCTTATATATACGAACCCTAAAAAGAGGAACAGGGAAAAGCTAATTAAAATAACCACATGTATTTGTTAATATTTTATATTACTCAAGCCTGTTTTGAGGGGGTTTTAACTATATTTGAATACTATGCTACTGTGATCATATATTTTGTATTTTTCATGTACAGATCTTTTTTTTAATAGGGTGCCATATTATTTTAAAAATTAAAATGTTACAATGTACTTGTGTCTGCAGTTGACATTTTTTCCCATGTCTCTGACAAGTTTAAATATTCATCCCACAGTAAACAACAGGTAGTGTTTCCTATCACTATTAGCATTAGAAAATGTATGCAGTTGTCTTGGTTTGAAAAGACAGGAGTCTGCTAAGGAAGGAAGGAGCCTCCCTTGGAAGAGAGAAATGCACCCCCCTTCCCTCCGAATTAATATAATTCTGAAATTAAGGAGCTTTTAGGCAATGGTGTGAGAGAGAAAAAAAAAAAAAAAGAAAATAACAGTTCTTTATTAATATAAACAACAATGGTAAGCACTGACAGAGTCAGAATACAACCTGACACCCTGTTCAGGGTGGTGGTAGCAGTCCAGATGAAATGGTTCTCTGAAGCGCTGATCAGGTAGAAAGAAAAGGTCCTGGTGGTCCAGTGAAAGCTCTTGTCCTCTGGAGATCCAGTGGGCCGGAGCTACTATACAGTCCCAGAGTCCACCTTGTATTCAGGTGGGACTGCTTGGCTCCTCCCCCCTGGGTGGAGCCTCTTACAATGGGATGAGATGACTCCTGAGTCATGTGGTGGGTTCTCAATGGCCCATTAGCAGAGACAATAGGCCCCCGGATAGCAGGAGATAACAGTGCCCCAGCTGTTTCAGCGGCTGTGGAGGTGGTAATAGAATAAACCTATTTTTAACCTAGGACAGCAGTAATTAGACTGACAATCCTAATTATTATTTGATTGCATTCTTCAGTCTTTTCATGGAAGTATTTGCTGTCACGGAAAGAGGAGTCTGTCAGGGTTGTGGGAGTTCAGAGTTGCTGTTTTAACGTGTCTGGTATTTCATCCCCAAGGCACGGGTGGGTAAAGAGTGGGGTCTGTCCTGCCTTGGAGGTGGGTCAGAGCTGTATAGGAGGAGCCTCAGGTGTCTCAGAAAGAGGTTTGGCCCTGGGCGAGAAAGCAACAGGAAAACCTGGACTGTGCTCATGGCTGCAAGGAGCTCTTGAAAGCTGAAGCACCTTCTTAAATGGCAGTCTCTTCCAAGATTTCTTTGCAAGCCCAGACTTTTCACTGTTACGATATACGAGGGAAATGACAGTAATTCATCACAGATATGACATGAAGGCAAATAGCTCTAATAGGTTACAATAATAAACTGCAACATCTGAATATTAATTACAATATCAATTTAGTATCCTTAATAGATAATCTCTATGCCTAGCAATAGAAAGCTGATTTGTAACTCCCTCACACCTCATCACAAATATGAAGCAGTTCAGTGATTGTAACTATTCTAGCAGGGAAAGTCATTCCCTGCTATGAGTCACTCTCATATCATGCAATACATGTTCAAAGAAACATCCAGATCTTAACATCTCTTGTGCCTTATGGAAGAAGTACTAACTAGGAAATAGTTCACTTCAGTGAAGAGTTGACTTACATTCAGTGTTGAGTCATTCAGAGGACAGAGGGCCAGCTGTTGATTGTGCAGTTTTGTGTCTGTGCCATAGGTATTATCATCCTTATTTCACAGCTGAAGTCTCCCCAGCAATGTGTGTGCTGGACAAGCCATTCAAATTCATCCCATTTGGCTTCACAGTCATCAATACAAGAATATAAGGCCAAGTTCTTCAGTATTTGAAACATTTTCCAAACCAATTGTGTTCCCCTGAAAGTTCATTGCTTCTCCTCTTGCCCTTGACAATTCCCATCTCCATTGCACTGTTCTCTTCCTTCAACGTGAAGCCATTGGACAAGGAGCCAAAACACACATACAAAGAAAAGCTAAAGTAACCGTCCTTGGACAATGATACTTTGATCCACACAGTAAAAAACAACTTACTGGCAATGGTAAATTTTATTGAAGAAATTATTCTCTGTGCTAGACTAATAAACTGTAGCTTTGTTACGGTTTTTTTCAACATGCACTTCAGTAATGTTGGCTTGCAGCTAACAACACTTGTGCCCAGGGTTCAGGATCTTCAGGAGGCTTAGTTATGCACAGGTTCCTCAGCATTATCAACAACCCACCTTTCTGCTCACCTTGCTGTATTTTTGGCTTGGGATATCTGGATACTGGATTAGCATGCAATACATATTCCTCACTCTGTCAAGCTTTTATTTAAAAGATTACATTTTAAAGGTTGGTGTTTTTTTAATAAAAAGGGTCCCACGTGGTGAAAAACATTTGAGGGAGTATGTACAAAAAATGTCCTGCAGTGATTGAGGTGAAAATGATTCTGTGAAACAGGTGGGTTGATATTTCCTTTCATAAATTTATATTTAATGTCTTTAACCTTGGTATTATGTATTAATTTATTATGAAGTAGAATACACATGCTAAGCCTAATTAAGAATAATTCATACCAAGTGTGAATAACTGGATGTTCTGGGAGAGACTATCTTTGTCAAAGTCAATCTATTGTAAACAAAAGTGAGAATACCTGTATGGACCTGGCACTTCACTATGGAAAAATGTAAAAATGGAAGTAAAAGGATTGACACTTTTGTGGAAATAATTGTTATGTTTAATAGGTAGCTTTTATCTTCGCTGATTGCTGTAACTACTTTGGGTTTAGATGAATTTTTAAAGTGATAATGTCACTTTAATAAGGTCAGTTCTGCAAAATAGTTGTCTGCCTTATTTGAACCTGGGGAACTCATGCTGCTTTCTTTCATTATCTGGTATTTACCCAGCTGGTATTTTTACACCTTCATTTCTTCTGGGAAGTGTTAAGGTTTTATGCTGTTACCTTTGTACAACCCAGTGCCAATAATTACACTGCCTTTGGTCAACTGCTCCAGCTTCCCGAGAGACTGACAGTGGGATTTTCAAAGCATCGAATGCCAAGTCCACCCATCTGTTGCCCCGTGCTGTGCTTATGTAGCTGGTGCAGCCATAGGTGTACCAGCATAAAGCTCATTTTCCTTGCTGAGTTATAAAAGTGATATTGTCACAGATTGTTGAGGACTGTGTGAGTTTGTATGAATAGCAATATTGTGCAAGTGATGAACATTATCCTGCTAGCTGAGTGCTCCAGGTAGGATCTAGCCTTTTCCACCTTCTATTTCTCCACTCAAGATCTCTTCTGAAAATGACTGTCGAAGGCCACCAGCTCAGGTCTTTAGTGCTGTCTTTCCACTTGTTTTCTTGTTATTCACAGGGAGCAAGGCAGGGAAAGTCAGTCAGACTCCCCACTTGGGAAAGACTATACAGTGGGCTCACCGTTTGCCTTTGTGTTGCAGACAAACTGTGACATAAATTTAATTTTAATCTCATTAATTTATTTAATGAGAACTGGTAATGCCCACCTCTCTATTTGAGCAGTCTGTGCTTGTTGATGTATAAAACCACTAGTTATTTTTCTCACCTCAGCTGTATCTAGAAGTTTGAGAGTCACATTGACCGAAAGCAGAATATATTCTCCAAGGTTCAGAGATTCCTCTGGAGAGCAGAAGACAGACGTTTGGTTGTATATGCAGGGAAGTGAATTGTATTTTGAAAAAGTCAACTTCTTTGGAGCATCTTCTTCAATTATGCCAGAGAAGCTACCTCAGAAAAGAGGCTGTGTATTTTCAACCACTTTTGTTTGAGAAAAGATAACTGAATAAGAAAAATTAAAACCTGGAAGTGGTGGGTATCATTCCAAGCCAAAATAGCACTCAGAATCTGAGGGTGGAACTAGGTAGATTTGAGCATTGCTGTTAGAATTTAGTCATCCTTGATACTGTGTAGTTGAGAATGACAGCTGGTTACAATATGTGAATGGTTTTATAGTTACTCAACTGAGCAAAAATATCCCTATGCAGTGTTTCAGAAGAAATAAAATAGTTCTTTCAGGCATATGATTTGAAAGGCCATTATAAAATGCCTTGACTGGATAGATGTGCAATGTCTGTACTAATTGGGATAAATGTATAATTGTTTGTCGTATTTTTCCAATATATTGTTCTTCTGCTTATGGCTTGGCCATCACTAGTAATTAAATCTTGACATGTCTGCCAACAGCTTTTTATTAATTTACTATTGATTGCTGGTAATTCATCACTCTAGAATTATCACCTTGATCCTTGCTTTATCCTTTCCTAAACCTCCCTTTTTTTCCAGGAGAATGAATATGTTAGAGATCGTGATATTCCCTGATGGTTCAAACCCACATGAATCCCCATTTATTTTTTTTTTCTTTTTTCTTTTTTTTTCTTTTTTAAAATTTATTTTCTCTTTACTTGTATGGTTAGATGATTTAGTGTACACTGAGTAGCTTTGTGGCTGCCTGAAATGCCGGTGTCCAAGTCTGTCTTGGTGGGGTACCGTACATTGCTTTTCTGCACACAACTTTAAAAAAAAAATGAAATATGCCATGTTAAAAAAAAAATTTAATGAAACCCAGACAAACCAGGATTACTACAGAATCTCTCAGTGTAACTTACGTGGCTTCATAAAAAGATGTAAGCCTTTGAACAAGTTCTAGAATAATGCAACACTTTCTTTTCATGGAAGAGGAAAAGGCACATCTAACCAATTTGATTGATGTGTTAAGATTCAAAATTCTGTTTACTAACGTTTCACCTTATTTATGTAACAAACCAGCATGCTCTTAAAATACTTGTCTTTTTGAAGGGATATAGTACTTTTTGTAGAATATGTTCTTGGTTGTGTAGATAGTGGAACAAATGAAGTGCTGGGTTCCAAGGACTGGTTTCAGTCCCACGTCTGGGTTTCAGACAGAGCTGGAATTGTGTGATTCTTCCTTGTGTGAGGAGAATGGCTCTGTGCAGGAGCTAATGAAGTCTGTAGTGTTCTAGAAACTCTGTGTGTTCCCAGTTGAAGAAGATAATCCTTGGAGAAGTGTGTTTTGGTTTTGGTTTGTTTGTTTGTTTTTTTTAATGAGGTCTACTAGACAAATATATAAATGTAGATTTACTTTGCACTCTCATTCTAACTTCTGAACATAGTCCCGGTTGCGTCAGTGCTAAGAAGCTGCTTATAGCATTGGGTCTTTATCTTTGGTGTCTGCAAACCCAAACAGTCATTCTGTGCCATCTCTGCTCAACACCCTCAGGAAGCACCCGGCATGAATTGATTCCTTTGGTTTCAGCTCCTACCTTATCCTCCAGAGTCTCTGTCTTTTTGAATGGAGACGTGACAATTTGTCACAAGTACTGGGATCCAAAAACCTAAGAAAAGCTCTGGGCTTTTTTGTCAACTCCTTTCATCCAGCTTTAATTTTCTGTCATGAGAGAGTTAAACAAGAAGCCTGTGGGAGTCCCAGTGGTGGATAAATAAAGATCTGGGAACCGAGGCCCCGATGCACTTCATTTCACTTGTAAATAGAACTACAAGTGAAAAATCGTACCAGCAGTGGAATAAGGCAGTTTGCAGCCAGCTGTTGAATATGCAACATGGCCCTTCATGGAAATTCACTCCCAAATAGCAGTGCAGTGGTGGAAAGGGGATTTGTGAGCTGTCTTCTCCAAAGCAGGCATAGAAAAGCTGTGGGTTCAGCAGGTTTCCTGTGGGTTTTTGATGCAAAGCAGGAAACTGTAACACTAATGGCGCATGTGCTGACAAAGATCTTTAAATGCATCTTGTATGTTACTGTTAAGAGTAAAGTTATTTTCTTATACCAAGCCCAGACTGTGGAAAGAATACAATAAGGTTATGAAATTACTTTATTCTGAGAGTAACTGTATTGCTGCCTTTGTGTCTGTGTTTGAGAGGTTTTCTTCCTAACTGAAGTGTATGAAGAGAGCACTTTGTTTGGAAGTAATACTTGCCAAGGACATGTGATAGGAAAATTGTGATGTGAAAAAGTCTATAAATTTTTGGGAGAAAAAAAACTCTGCAGAAATTATTGGACATCTTCCTGGCTCCTCCAATTTTTACGCATATGAATAGTTCCTTAAATGTGATACTATTTACATAAATAAGGATGTCAGGGTTTGGTTAATGCAACCCCTGCACACAGTGACTCAGTGTCATATCCCTGTAGAGCGTAATTCAGCGTGGCACAAAATTCTGCCAGCATGTTCTGGCTGTCAAAGCACGCTCTGGGCACAGGGTACGTGCTGCAATTTGTTTTGCTTTATTTTGGCCATCTAAATGTCATGGTGTCTAATAGAAGCTAAATGTCACGGCTTTCCTCGTAACTGAGAGACAGGTACAGGCTCTACCCTGGGATAGTTTCTCCTTCTCTTGGACTTTTTTGCTGTGTATGGCATCTGCAAGGCAGAGGTGCATTTTCACTGTGCAGCTCAGAACCTCTTTGCATAAAAGATACCAAGTTCCAGACATCATGTTTAGGAGAGAGAACAACTATGTCTTATTAGACTAACAAATACATTTGGGCAAAGCAGAGGAGTTTTACTGCTGTTAAGTTGTTTTTCAAACAAAACCAGAACTTCTCAGCTCTTGGCTGCAGTTGCTGTAGGAACAATTTCAAACAAATATGGTCTTAGAAATGGTCAATGTTTGTAATTGAAGGAATGTCTTTCATTTAAAAACAAAACTTGTTTAGCACATATTAAACAAAATGAAATAAAAACATTTAGGCTGGTTTGTTTCTACTTTCCTTTTTCCTCTTTTACTCAATTTCTTTAAATAACCTAAAATGTTTTTCCCTTTTCCTTGATTGAATTTAAATAGGACTTTTTTTTGTTGTTTTTTTTTTTACTATGGGCAAAACATATTACAAAATACTTGGATAAAAGAGTTGTTCGTTTTAAACCAGTTCTTCATGGCTAAATCCACAATCATGTGACCTTGTATTAGTGCTAATAATAGGATATGTATTTAGGGATCCAGCATCTAAAATATGATCTTCAATGAGTTCTACTCTAAAGACACCTACGTTTCAGAAGCCTTGAACTGTTATTTTCCACAGTTACCTAAATTTTAGTGAGCAATTATGTGCCAGTGCTCCCAAAGTAGTCCAGTCTCAGTGGCACTACACAGCTTGGTGTCTGATTGACCCTGAAACGTGTTTGTCATCTAGAAATTAGGTGGGGTGGCTCAGTGGAGGCTCTCCAGCTGTGTGCTGCTCCCAGAGCAGCACATTGTGTGTGATCACTTGAGGAGGTGGGCTGGCCAGGGAGTAGCTGACTGGCTGACACAGATCACACTTGCTGGAGGAATCATAGGTGTACACATACTTTCTTACTTAAGAGTTGGTTTTTTTTCTTTCTAATGCCTTCCTGATGAGTCATCAGAGCTTTACAAGATGAGTGTTTTTTAAACAAGATATTTTAATGTTTCATCCTCCAGAAACAGTCAAATGTATATAAAACAGCCCTAGAAATCCTGTGAAGATGCAACTTGATAGCCCTGAACTGCCCGTTTGTTTGGAGGCACTCACTGTAAGCTTGAAAGCAGAGGTATTCCACCCACCAGGCTGAGTTATGTTACTGCCAGAGAGGCAGCCTTTACACTGTCTAAATCCTCCAAAATCCTTTGTGTAGTTGTCTGAAGTCTGAAAATCCAATAATTCTAATGTTTTCATTTCAGAGGGTGGAGAAAGTGAGGCAACACAGTCATGTAGACTTGGCATTGGATTGTTCTGGACCCTTGGAGCAGTCAGTCTGAAGGGAAGCTGAGTAACCTCTGTGCTCTTTACCTGCTGGTACTAAGCAACACTTTAGACTATCACTTTATAACCATCACTACAAGATTTTTGAATGAATGAAAGATTTCTGGCAATCAGTTGAATTTTGGCACTGTCACACTGAGAAATAAGTCTTTGATGAAAACATTTAACTTCTTGCTGCCAGTTTTCACGCCCAACAGCTCTTGCTCTTTCTGCAGCTTCTGTGGGTGAGGACTGGGGCTGAGCACTGGGGGAGAATATTGAAGGATATTGAAGGATATTATGAGGCCAATATGCTCAGGATGTTGCCGTGCTCAGCAGCTGTAACTCACTGTGCTGTGAGAGAGTCTTGGGTTTATTGCTAGAGATCGTGTTAATCAAAATGAACACCAACAAATCTTTAGACTCGTGACAGCTAATATCTACAGAGCTTACAAGGCTGTCTTGGAGATAGATTTGCCTGGGAGTGAGTGCACAGCTCTATTGCTGACACAAGAAATCTGCTCCTTCTGGTTGAGGATGATGCCATTCTGTGCAGAAACTGCTGCTGCAGTGGGCTGAAATGCAAATAGTTACTCATGTGCCATGCAAATTGCACTACAGTAATTAAGTGTTGATCATATCTTTCCATCAGTCCCAACAAGAAATTTTACGGTTTGGGGCTTTTTTTCTTAGTTCTTCCTGATGATTGTGTTAAAAAAACCAGCAAGCTAAGAATGTGGATGTGCTTTGGGAAACACTGGTGTTATATTACACGTCTGTGAAAATTTCACTTGGAGCCAGATCTTGAGCACAGATCCATTGATGGTAACAGATGTTTCCTAATTGGTACCCCTTGAAGCTCTTTTGTTGATTCATATGTTTCTGCTATGCTGTTGGTTTTTAAAAAATTATTCTTTCTGCTTTAGCGTAAACATATAAACACAAGAAATAAATACATCTGTGCATACTTTCTGCATTTTAACTGGAAACAAATCCTTAAACCTGAAATCCATGTCTGCTCTATTCATCCTTGCATACCCTCCCAGCGACTAGGGAATTTTCATTCCATTTGATTCCCACCACAGCTAAAATGTATAATTCTAACTACTTTGTGTTCAGCCTGTCTGGTGACACTGTGCAGCCTTGCAGGGTGTAAAGAATTGCAGGTGGAATGACAACTACCAGCCTAGTGCTGCACACTGTGGGCATGTCCATCACAGCATAATTTCCATCTCTTCCTTTTACTCACTTTAAGTGATTCTTATTCTTTTATAAAACAATTGTTTGTGTTTTATCAATATGGACTTCTCAATATTTCCATTCCTCCAGCATTTGTTTCAAATAAAAATGGTAAAAAAATACCACTACTATCATTTCACAGAGGGGGAAATGAAGCACAGAATAACTAGATTTAAGGAAAGAGAGAGTAGTCTTTCCAGCAGATGCTACCATGTGGCATTTAGCCCATGAACATTGGTTAGGAGTACAGATGCCATCCCTTCCCAGTGAGGGGTGAAGAACAGCTGATGCTATTTCACAAGTGCCTTAAACAGAGAGGACTGTGAGAACAATCGAGGGGAAAAGGCAGCAGTATGTACTTCTTGAGCTTGCGACAATTTGAATGCGGGACTGAAAGTCTGTCACTTCGGATAACGCAGAGTTGTCATTACAAAGAATATCTTTATTGCTGAGACTTTCAGTTATTTCCTGAGAATAATTTTCATTTCAAAAGTGCTCTTTTTTTCAATTCTATTGTGAAAGTAATCACTTAAAAAAAATAATATAATTGCAAAGTAGTTAGTGTGGAGTTAAGGGCTATCCAGCCAATTCTACCACTACTATTTCAGTGAAATGTGTGTGGAGAAAGAGATAGGGATGAGATGCCAGTTTCTTTTCAGTGAATAGAAACCTGTTCACGTTGCCATGAGGTTAAATGAATATAATGTCAGATCTAAAATTCAGGAGCATGGATAGACTCATCAGGAAGGGTTTCAATCAGCATGCAGAGAGTAGAACAGGTTGAAAAATATGTGTGTAGATACAGCCCTCCTGAAGCTCTGTTTCGTGCGGCAGCTCCTGAATACCAATGAATGTCCTGGCCTGGCAGAAGT
This sequence comes from Cnemophilus loriae, assembly GCA_013397755.1. Lineage (NCBI taxonomy): Eukaryota > Metazoa > Chordata > Aves > Passeriformes > Corvidae > Cnemophilus > Cnemophilus loriae. The sequence continues at coordinate 2,291,323 of VZTF01007181.1, read as the reverse complement.
AATCACTGAGGCAGGAGTAGGGGCTGGGTTCAGAGCTACTCCTTACATTGGCTTGGATTAGTCACTTCATGTTTTGCCTGAACATAATTGTTGGTTGTAGTTGATAGTAGGAAAATAGCTATTCTGGTTGCCTTTTCTTGAGTCAAATTTTGATTCATTTCCAGAAAGATCACAGAAGTAGCATTTGCTCAAACTTCAAGTGTTTTTATTAAGAATAGGTCTGCTTGCAACCCTGGGGCTGTTGCTTGGGGCTATATTCGTTGTCCTGTGCTCTGTGCAGGGCTCACTGACTTGGCAACAGGGGAAAGCACATCCTTTAGCATTTGCATTGCATTTCACTGCTGGGCTGTGCATATCACCAAAGTGAGACAAAAGGGGTTTCTGGGAAGAGAAGACTTAGAGAGGCTTAAAACCCAAGCTGGCCAAATTGTGAGTCCTTATTCTATAAAAGTTTCTGCAAGCAGTATAAACTGAACTTGTCAGTAAAAAACAAAAGGCTACTGCTCCAACCAAGATGAAAAGTTACCTGGAAGACAACATGAAAAAAAATCAAGCTTTGATTCAGGCTTAACTGGCAGAAAAATTGAGAAAACATATTGTTCCCTGTCTCAGTTCCTTCCCTTGGTCCATAATCTTTCAGGTGCTGTGAAGAAGACAGGTGGACTGACAGGAGCAAGCCCATCTCTGGGAAGTATTTGGTGATCCCTACTGTGCTGCATCTCCATACCATTATTTTGCTCCTCAGTGATGACTGAAACAGGCAGGGTGTATGCCATCATCTGCACCCCAGCCCAGCCCTGGAGCTCTTCTTATCTGGATCATCCCTCTTTCAGGTCCTGTCCCTTCCCTGCACTGTTCCCTGCATGCAGCATCCATCTCCTTTTCATTTCTTTTAGGAAAGAAAGAGGGTGGGGAAAAAAAAAAGAGAAAAAGAAGGAAAGGAAAATAAAGGGGGGGGAAGGAGAAAAATAAAAATTAAAAAAAGAGAAAAAAGAAAAAGGCTAGGTATCTTTAGCAGCAGCACAGCCAGAGAGGCAGCAGTTCTCTGTGCAGTGCTCCCCTTGTCTGAGATTTACCAGCTCTGGACAAGAACTGAGCATCTCTGTTAATTTTTTGTCTGCTCCCATTTTGTCCTTTGGGAAGCTCAAACAGCCTCAAAGAGCAGTGACAATTCTAGTTCCTCTCTTTTTCCAAAAAAGATAGCTAAATGCTTTAATGCCCTTAAAAAGAGTGACAAATACATGTATTTTTCATTCAATAGAGTTCGTCTTTACAGGTAAAGGGAAAGAGGTAAACGGCATTGTTAAATTTAATTTCACTTTGGCTTTCACTTTTCAAATGCTTTAAGAGTTTTCTTCTCCTTTATGTCTTTAAGAGAGGGTTAAAAAGATTTACTGGAGGCTGTTGCTATGGTGCTCATATTAAGGTGTCTGCATTAATTCCTCTGAACCTTGGTTAGTACTTGTACATGTTTACGGCTTTGTCTGTCTGGATGTATTTGCTCTATCAAAATTAGCACAGTGCACCCCAGCTGGTAGAGAACGTGTGCTCGGTTTTGCCTTGAGAAGACGCAGAATAAATGCAATGTGAAAGAAAGGTCTGCAGGCCTTTTTATAACAAGTGGGAAAGTGTTTTTGTAAATGTGCGTGTGCAGAGCGACACGAGAGATGCTGTACTTGGCAGTGTTTGCAAATCAGGGGACAAATTAAGTTCTTTTAATAACTAATAAATTTTAATAGCATTTTGAAACATTACAGCTGAAGTCATAGCATAACATGCATACCTTTTCCAAACACACCATTGGGCCAGGGCTCAAATTAGCACTACTGAACTGCAGTGGAATTAAAAGGTGTGATTTTTTTCTGTAGGATGTGTTGAACTACACCAATACGTGAGTGAACACCACTAACTGCAAGAGCTTGTGTTTCTAATAGCTGTACCTCTTTATCTTTGTAGTTCTCCACTCTTCCTCCATTTGTGAGCTGATGGCAGTGTTGTTCATTTAGTTAGTACCATCAGTGGATTTAGCTTGTATATTTGTTATCTGATACCTGGAGGAATACAACTCAAGAGGGATTGTGTGATATGTGCATTTGTTCTGATGCGACCTGGCAGCATTTTTGTCTGTGACAGGGTTATTTTCATCACTACTAGGAGGATAATCCTACCTGTTCTGAAATACAGGCCGTTTCCTATTGATTACTTTAAAAAATGTGTGCTTGTTTCAAAGGAGAAGATGGCTTCAGAAATGGGGGCTTCTGCATTAGAGGAGAAAGAGCAGAACATCAGTCAATGGGAATGAAGGTCTCTTGGCCTTGGTGGTGTAGCCTAAGCACATCACCATGAATGCTCTCCTTGGAGCCAGGGGGGTTTAGGTCTTGGCAACACGGAAGTGTGTGTGTGTCCTGGAAAGTTTATTCTGAAATGCCTTAAGAAAGGCTTTAAGTGGTGCATCTGGAAGTCTTTTGAAGTCAGTGTCGTGTCCCCATCGGTACCATATGTTGGTGCCAAGGCAAAACCAAGAACTGGGCGAGCAGGTCTCATCATTTCTCAGTTTTTAGCTAGTGAAATCTCTGACAATGTGATGTGTTTTCAGTGGGTTTCTCTTTCATCTCTTTCTCCACCCTTGTACCCATGTAATGCTGGCACTTACAGCACCCTTTGGCATTAAGATGTATTTCCTAAGTAGAACAAAATTTTTTTGTTTTATATAAACAGGGGTTTACATAGGACATAAATAACTGTGCCAAGTTGCTTCAAAGTGAGTCTTTTCTGCAGTCTGTCTGTCTTTGTCTCCTGCTCTGGCCAGAGCTGCCCTCTTGGAGCCACATTCCTCCTCAGCACTTGTGGGTGCCAAAGGAAAGGTCTGAGTATGAATCTGAGCACTGTGTGATATCGCTCAGGGTTTACACCTTCACTCTTGCCTGTCTGCTTTCTAAGCTATCCATGTTTACTATGTTTCCTGTGCAACAGTTGTACAGTTGAAGAGAAAAGTAAAAATTTCCTCATTTTAGAGTAAATTATACAAAAATGTCGCTTTGAAAAACACCTCCTCACAGTTTGGTGACTGACAGTACAAGTTTTATCTTGCTATAATTTGTTTTTGTACGGTGCTTATCACCATGGTGTCAAAACCTCTCACAATGCATCATCACAACTGCTTTCTAGGGAAAGATCATTCTTCTTGTATGGAGGGAGAGCTGAGACATTCGAGGTCTGGTTTAGCACCCGAGAAAGCTGATGACAAACCTGTTTGCTAAAGGTCAAACCAGGAGTCTGTGGCAGAGCTGAGAACAGAATAACAGCTCAGTACTTTAACCTCTGGACCATTTTTCTCCCTCTTTTTCAATATCTTTGCAGTTTTTTTGAGCGTTCTCACTTGTCAGAATTCACTCATGCACCTTCATCTCTAAGATGATGTATTATTAAAATATTTTGGTAGTTGGTATGTATGTTCTCCTTAATATTTGCAATCAGTTAGAAAGTGCAGTTTCCAAGATGAGAGATCAGTGGGTGAAGGAGCAGTGATTCTTATTCTGTGGGAATATAAAGCATTGGTAATATCAGACTGTTATTTTCTTTTCTTGAAGTAGATCTGTTAGGGTAAGCTGCTGTATTTTGCTCTGCTTATGTATCCTAAGTTTGTTACAAGTTTTCTCCACTGATAAATAATCCTCTAATCATTTGTTTTCTGTGACAGCAACCCATGTGAAATTGAGGTTTATATGTGACCAAGAAATGTCATAGAGTAGTTGTCCTCTTGTTCCTATTTTAACTTTTATTTTGGATGGGACTTTTAGCAACCTCTTGATCTAGTTCAAGATGTCCTCGCTCATTGCAAGGGTCTTGGGCAGATGAACTTAAAAGGTCCCTTCCAACCCAAACTATTCCATGATTCTATGAATTTGGTTTTGCAAACAACATAGAAAGGTATATTTTCAAAGCTCTTATTGTGGCTTATTTTCTTTGCAGGGTAATCAATTTATTTTTTCTAGGATACTGAATGAGATGTCATTTTTAAAGTATCATGATCTTACCCCCAAATATCCCACAAGATTACTGTGAATTTATTTTATACTTTTTTTTCCTAATTCGATTGAATAATCCATTACTGTATTTATATTCACCGATAAAAAATTTAGTAGCTTAGTATTAGTAGCTTTAGTATTTAGTAGCTTTAGTATTTCATGTTTCTGAATTCCTTTTAAAAACTGGATGCAGTTTCAGAGAAGAGGAAACAATGTGGGCTATGAGCAAGAATGATGGATTCCTAGATGAATTTTGCTGAAACAGTCATAAGAAATACTCAAAACTTGCTAGGAATGATAGGAATCATGGACAGAGATCATAACTCTCAGCAGAGCAGTTATTGCTGCCAAATGGCACTGTGAGTTTAGATGATACAGCCCATGTATTTTCAAATGAGTGCAAGAGTAGGACAAAACTAATTCAACCCAAACTACATTTATGGCAGTTTGTTGTGCTAAAATCTAGGCACAGTGAATCCTGAACAAAAATGGTCCTAATGAAACAAAATCAGTGTTTACCAAGAATTACTGCCTTCTGAAATGTGATAGAGCACAGACATCGCCTGAAATGTAATAATGAAACAAAGACTCTGGTTCCAGATTTCCTAATGACATTGGGATGTTTTTCATCCAGTTCAGAGAATTTGGGCTCTGGTCTTTTCGAAGCACATTTTGTCAGCCAGCCTCAAGTGCCTGGCACAGATGAGTGTTCTAACTGCTACCACTGTTCCTGGAGAGATGCTGGCCCCTGTATTTATATAACTCAGCCTTAGCAACTGCCAGCTACTGAAACACAATGTTTTTCTGTCTTTCTTGGTCTCATAGTAAATTAGCAGTGAATTCTTTGGCCATTAAATCATGCAATCCATTACAGATATTTACTGTTAAACTGAAAAATTGTTCACTAATCAATGAATTGCATAAAAACCTCAAATAGAGCAAATAAATTTTTCAACTGAAGCTATTACAAAATCTATTACAGCGGGAAATTAATTTCAGTTCTTCAATTAATTTAATTAAGTGACTAATTCAATTAGTTTAGGCTTATTTTAAAACGCTGATCTGAGGACTGAATCTCCAGGTTCATATATTTTATTTCTGTCATTCTTTACTTCTTCCAGGTCACCAAATCCCAAACTTGTCTTAGTAGTAATTTCATTTAGCTTTGATGACTACTCAAAGTAAGTCTTGCATCTCTCATTTTTCTGTTTATCCCATATAGGCTTAAGTTCCTGGCCTGAAAAATCAAGATTTTTTTCTGATTTGCTCTGGAACTGAAAGTTAATTTTGCTCTTTCTTTTGTTTTAAGGTGCCCATAAAATATGGGGAAATGGCTGAAACAGTGTCATTTAACAGCAACTGGAGGATCAAAAAGGAACAGTGACAAATTTCCAGGTGAATATTCCCCTGAAGAAAAATGTTGGCATCCTAAATTTTCCCCTCTTGGCACTTAATATGTTGATAACAGGAACTGTGTTCTTTGTCAGGGCAGCTTGTGCTGAGGCTGCATTCACCTAAGCAAGGTCAGCAGTGCACCAGATTTGGGTGGCATCTCTAGAGGAGATTATGTAATACAGAACACAATACAAAAACCAGGTTTTGGAGATAAGAAATTTCTAACCTTCTTTTTATTACGTTCTAGGAGGGGTATTTTGCAGTTGAAAAAAACATGTGCATCTTAAATACTCGAAACACTGTTGAGCTGTTCCCATGCACGCTCTATATAAATTGTTTAGCTGATGACTCCGTCTAATACCAGACCTTTTCCACACACTTGTTGTAGGGCTTTGTGCAACATAGCCCTTGAAATTGTATCACAATACCAGCTGTTACTGTCATCACCTGGCTGAGAAGGAGCCTGAAGGAGTGAAATGCAGAAAATGAGCCTGTTTTTTCAGAAGTGCAGGTGCTTATGGAAGCTGTGGACCATTGTTAAGCAACCAAGGAGTTTAATCTCAGCACGCTAAACACGTAAAATGATTTTTAAAAGTTAAAGTTTTGTAACTATTGAGATTATACAGTAAAGTTAGTTAGAAAAATTTCTAACCATAGTTTACATCCTATGGGATATTCTTCTCCTTCAATAACTTTTTGTTTTAAATTTTGAAATACTCTGCAAAAATGAAATTTTAACATTGCCTAGGTTTGATTTTCCTTGTTCACAAAAGACAAAACCCAAGGTTTTTTCTTTGCCAAAAAGAATCAGGAGTTATGAAAATTATTTTCAAAAAGTATAAATGAACATTTTTAATGAGAAATTTTGAATTCCAAATCTGCCAGCATTCTTCTATGAATTTGCTGAGCAATAATATACTTGGAATTTCCCCTAAAATGCAAAGATTTAATTCAGAACCACTGTATCTGCCACAGGCTGCTGCACATTCTGTAGCTGGTTTTCATTTCCACTTTTTCATCTCTATTTATAGTGAAAAAAAGAGTGAATTTTAATGCTAAGAGATAAAATACTAACACAGAATTAATTTCAGCAAAGCCTAAGGATGAATATTATTAGAATATGGCACATTTATTTAAATTGCAAGAACAATTTTGCTAACTAGATGTCTTCTATTCCAAGAAGCCTTTATGGAAGATGCAATAAAAAATATAATGACATTCTCTGGTAGAATCCACTCCCAGAACAGACTGGCCCAGTGATGACACTGACTCTCGGTTCTGCTTGGGTTGCATGCTCAGTATAACCTGACTCGTCAGAATTCTTGCCATCTACCACATAACTCTTACCGAACATAAATAAAATGTATTATCTAGACACAAGATTCCTATAGGAGAAGTGTTATAGTTGATAAAATTAAAGCGTCTCTATCTCACAGGAAATGGGTAATTTCAAATTACACGCGACTGAATTTCTCGAGTGGTGTTTAAACCGGATTTTCACAGTGTGAAATGGAGATGCTGCTAGAGACTCTCTGTGTAGGTGACCTGTTTCTCTTTGACAACCAGTAGCTGGACCTGAGGAAACAAAAAGCTTTGTGCTCTTAAAACTGAGTTCTCAAAGGGCTCTGGCTTCTTATGTGTCAGATCTCTGGGCGAGGCTTCTGTCCTTACCTGTTCCCAGTTTCTAGTAGGCATTGTAGATCACACTCTCCTAGGGAATACTGTAACTATCCCATGGCTCTTAAACTTCAAGGAGGAGGTTACTAGGACAGAACACAGTTTCTACAGTAGGGAGAGTGAAATCCTGGTTCCATGGGAATCAGTGGTAAAAATTTTATGGATTTCAAAAGGATTACAATTTTCTATACAGCTTTATGTTACCTTCTTTTGATGTAAACACCAAAAGATCTTCAATGACAGCTGAATTTTAATTCCATCTAAAGACAGCAGTTCCAGTAGAATGTATTAGGTTCCTGTTGACCCTAATACGCTAGGAGAAAAAGTCAGCAGCAACACAGCTGTATTGTTTGGAAGGAAGACACATAACAAAAATGATAACATGAAAAGGGTAGGATTTTAAAAGGAAGAATCAAAAATAGTAAACACAATGTCTTGACATTAACAGTACAGGAGAATAAAATATTATTTGTCATTGCTTTCAGCTTCCATTTATGCACTTTAGAAGAAAGCCAAAGACTAGAAATACTGTCTGATCTAGTCAAGTCTGAAAGACTTCAGAGTACATGGAAGGACTTGAGAGTTGTGTCCATGTGCACTAAGAACCTACGTATCTGAGAGTTCAATACTCCATCTGTTTCCTTTGCTGAGATTAGCAGACATGTGTGATTCAGACAAAACATTCTATGCTATCTTAAATTATGATCCCAGAAAAATACTAAAAATAGAAAACTACTTCTCAATCATTAACCTTTTCCAAGGAGCTTAAAAATTCCTTTGTAGCTGAATTTCCAAGTGACACTGGCTGTAAATGAACACAGGACAAGAATGAATTCTTGGAAACTCAGAAAATTAGAACGATTAATTATCAGGCACACAGGTAAGAAAGTGTTATTAATATTGGCTTACAGTGACAGCACAATGTCAGAATAAAACATTAGTGATCAGATCCAAGATGCCTGGCTTTGCAGAGTCATTCCCTCCTGTTCCTCGCTGTCTGGGGAAGCAGGGACTGGGGAATGACTCTTCCCCCACCCAAGCAGCAGGTATGCTGGTGGGAATCAGCATCAGCCCACTTGGGAGAAGAGGCGCTCGGAAGCCCTGGATCTCTTCTGGGCTTTGGTTCCCTTGCCCTCCTGGACTGCAGTCCCTACATTGTTTTATGGTTATTTTATGAAGTGTCAGCTCATTTTTTTATTTCAGGCCATACCCTGAAGAGGAGACACATCTTAGGTTTGTTAAGTACCGTTCCTTTGGTAAGTTCAGGATATCCCTTAAGCTCACACATTTTCTGCTCACCTGACACACACCTGCTCACCAGGCACACACCTGTGTAATCTTCGCCAGGTAAAATGGGAGTACACCCCACATCTCATTTCACAGGGCTGTTGTGCGTAAAAGGAATAGATGATTTCTGAAGCAATAGGTGAAGGATTTGGCTTTATTCCTACCCTCAGCTTTTGCTTATTTTTTGTCTCTAAGCAATCATGTGCAGGATCTGTTACAAGTGACCATATTGTGTTCAGAAACAAGGATCTTCCATGCTTGCTCCTGAATCCCAAATGAGACATTAAAATTATCTGGTCATGTAATTGAACCTTCAGTGTCCACTGGGACACTGGCAGTGCTCACGAGTGTTTCCTCCTTGTGGGCTACTTTCCATGTGAATATATTGCCTTTGATAAAACCATAATAAAGCAAGATGAAAAGGTGGAATGTCTTTTCAGAAATGGAATCAAAATTAGAGGAAGACAGGTGCTGAATACTTGTATAAAATACTGGACTGTAAGAAGTTAATCTTAACATGGATATAGACTATCCAGACTATATTAAAAGACTATCAATACTTACACATTAAACCTTATGAAATCACCTTGAAGGAAGATTTAAAAATTGGGATTTCTCTCGCTTCCCTTCCTGCTGAATCCAGACATTGATTAGAAGAGTATGAGAAGGAAAAATCCTGTACTGCTGCTTTACTTAGGGTCTGATGGCATCAGCCAGCACAGTGCTCATTTCCTGTTACATTAAAGCTGGGTGCCTGGTCCCTTCTCTGAGCTACCTGCAGAGCCACTTTTCCCTGAGCAGAGGCACAGCAACAGCCTATCCCTGCGGTTAAGTGGCTGCTGATTACTCGGAGGAAAATTGCTCCAAATCACTGCCTATCAACTGCTCATTTTCACAAGACACAGGACTCTCGCACCTTATTGTGCAGCAGGCCTGTGAGAGTTTGCAAGAGTAGTTTTGTTGTTATATCTACTGCCTTGGGAGGGACACAAGGCTCTGCTTTTGCTTGCAGTTTCCCTTTCCTGTCAGTATATGAAGTGGAATGTTTTTCTGTTGCAGAGCACAGAAGTCCCATGGCATTTACAGTCTGGGAATTTTTTTTTTTTACAAATGGTTTCTGCTGGGTTTTTTGAGACCAGATGGTAACTATTGAAATAATACATGATCCTAAACAAATAAAGGAAAAACTAGGAACATCCAGTCTTGACGGAAAATGGAATCAAAAATGGGCAAGCCTCATTTCTTTCCTGCTTTTTATATTCAAAACTAATGCGTACTCATGACATTTCTGAAGTATGTGAGTACTTCAGAGAGCTTCACCTGAGCAGTAAGTACCTTCAACAGGCTCTGATTGCCTCAGGACCCTGTGAATCTGTGTTTCTCATGCAGGGTCTGTAGCACTGGGATACAAGTAGACAAGAGCACGTGTTCCTGCCACGCAGGCGAGACCTTTCCTTTCAAAACCTTTCTTCCGAAGCGAAGATGGTGCTTCCCTTTCAGCAACTCCATGATCAGGGACCTCACATAAAGTGAGGCATTTGTTTGGTGCTGTCCTCTGCCTGAGGACTGTCTAACCCAGTCTCTAGGAAAGGCCATTAAGCACTGACAGAGGGAAGTTTTCTCTGTGGATGCATTTGACAGGGCCCTCGCTGAAGCCCCACCGCTGATAAGCAAATGAGAAGAGAGGATGTTGACATTGGAAAGGGACTTTACCACATCCTGCTTCTATCTAAATCCTACTGAGGTTCCAAAAATCTTTGTTGCTATAAATCTGGGATGCTGCTTTTCTCATTACTTGAATAATAGAAACACTGGCTGTAATTTCTGGCCATTAAACAATCCCCTGTAGAATCGACGAAATCTTTCTGGAAAATTCTGCTGGTCTTTAAAGGAAAGAAAATCAGAAGTTTTTCCATTGAGTCTGCTAAATTGCCTCTGGACTTTCAACCTGTTTTTGTGGGCTCTTGTGCAGATCCTCCTTTTCCTGGCACTCTCTATCTTTTCCCTATTTTTCCATAACCATATCATATTAATATTTTTGTGTGTAAATAACTAAATCTGTCAAGAAGCCAGAAAAACAGGGTTCTCTTTTTGCTTTGAGCGGGTAGAAATTTTTCAAGAGAACATATTCTTTCAGATAATGAAGATTTGCAGAAATCTGTGCTTTCCAAGGAATATATTGTTTTCTATGAAGTGCAGAAAGGAGGCCTTCCTACCAGCCTGTTCCCCACCTCCCTGAGTCTTGGCGGTTCATATGTGTCAGCTTTCCTGCCCTCCAGTTTTGGAGCCACCAAAAGCCCCTGCTGTGAGAATGCTTTGATTGTTTCAAGGCCTTCTGGTCCTGAAATAATGCTTTTGGAAAATATTTTCATGGGAGCTGGTGAGCTCTAATCATACAGTACTTCATTTGCACTCATGTTTCCTCAGCAAGTCTGAAAGAGCTGGCTCTTTCGCACAGACCTCTGTTCTCAGTGGTTGTGTTTTCCCTATTTCCCTCTGTTTCTCCATGGGAAACTACAGAGGGGTGAGATGTGCTTTGCTGGAAGAGTCACATCATTTTATACCACCGTGGACAGTAGAAAATTAAGTCTCTGCAGGGGAATGTGACTGCCCACTGGGCAGCAATTCTTCCATGCATTGCACAAGAATTTGTTCTGGCCTGACAGATCCACTTTCACCCCAAGCTCCTCCAGGCTGTTTCTTGTTGTGCTTTTCCTCCCCTTACTTACTCATCCCTGGACTCCTTCGTCTGTGCTCCCTCTTCCTGGCCAAGCTCTGCCAGCAATCCCAGGCTCCACATTTCTTGGTGTGTCTCAGCCTTAACCTCCAGCCCAATCTCCCTGTGTAAACTCAGGCTGTAGCCTCATTCCTTACTTTTCTCTTCCTCTTTTCCCAGACTCAGCTTTTCACCCAGGTATTTTCTGTTCTGCTACACCACCACCACCACCTTTGCTCCTGCTCCAGGTACTGCTCCAGCTCTCTCAGTTCACAAACACACCACAGCAGCATTGAGTGAACCACATACCAAAGAAGTCTTTGATACAATTTTGGGTTTAGGTTTCTTAAGGTTTTACTGAATTTGATGCAAAATGCCAGTAGGAGAGGATCAAGCAGGATCTGTGACTTGTGTCCTTCTGCCCATGTAGCTTGTGGTAGCTTGTTTTTAATTGGGTACAAAACATATCACAGGAATAGGATAAACTGGGATCCTGAGAGCTGCTTGTGGATGAGGCTGTAGAGCACTCAGCCTGGATTTTACCCGAATCTTTAGATGGTGTAAACTTGGAGTTGTGCTCAGGTGCCATGTGTGTTGGACTGTGCCTTTGCAAAAAAGCCCGAACTGTGCTGTGAAGATTTCTTTGCATCAGTTTGCAGTGTTGGGGACAGCAGGTGAGAAAAGTGCTGGAGTGAAGGCAGATTCCTTAAAGAGAAGTATAGCAAAATACAGTTCTCTATCTTCCTTCTCAGTATGAGGCGAGTGGACAAATTATATCTCTTGAAAATAAATAAACTTGAGCCATATACCAGACTTGGATAGAATATCAGTCACTGAGTGGTTAAAATATGAAGTGGTAGGCAAGGGATCAAAAGTATTTCCAGTATAAGTGATGTTTTTCCATGCATTTGTTCACGTTTAGTTTGTCTATACATCTGTTCATGCTTAGTAGAAAGCAAAAGAGTTGAATTTTTCATTACTGGCCATCTTTCCTTCAGATGGACCGTGGGAAGGGACTCTTCGCTTTTCTAGCAGACACTGATGGCTATTTAACAAGGTTAATATCAGTCAGGATAATTACCATCAACATGTCAGAAGAAAACATTTTGAGAGATTTCCATTCAGCAGCTTTTACCTTTTACCTTGAAAGTAGAAGAAAATGCTTCAGCTGACACTTGCTTTTATGATGCTGCTTTGATCTTCCAATGGAAATGGATCTATAATAGCACTAGTGACTTCCCTTGCTACCTTTACATTGGAGAGACCTTTTCAGGAACATGAGATCTTGATAAAAGAAAAAGGACACAGTGCTCCTTATTTTGGGTCACTGCACATTCCTCTCTTTCCTCTAAATTTTGTGGATGGACTACCTCACAGGCTGGCTGAATGATGTTCACTTGCCAGTTTGTTTTTGCAGAAATGAAATGAATTTTCTTAGCCTTATGCTCACCATCTTACACACTCCTGTTCTTTTGGCAAAACAAAATTCTACATGAGTGTTCATGAAGGCTCTTGCCAGTTGCATTTTTTGTTAAAAAACCTATTTTCAAATTCACTCCATTCACTATGCCATATTCTTCATTCAACAAAAGGGATCATTCAATGTAGTTGTGTTTTGAATAACATAAATTCAAAACCATGCCTCATTTCAGGATATAAATGTTTTAAATGTGCTTTCATAAAATGGTTGGACTTACCTTAAAAAAAATGTTTGTCATCTGAGAAAATGTTTGTCATCTAGTGAAAGACAAAACCAAAAACATACAGACATTATGATTTGCTGAAGCAAATAATTTTCTTCTAACTGATGTGGAAAAAAATGCCTGAAATACATCAAAGCTACCACTGAAATAGAATTCATTCTCATTTAAAAAAGATGGAACTGAGAAGCGTTCCGGTCTCTCAGGATTCTGAGTTACAGTTTGAACACTTTCATATGAATACTGATTAGAGAGCAGTAACTTTTTGTCCTGTAGTTGATCTTGAGAGCAAATAATATAAATGTAATACTTGAACAGAATGCATTTAGAGATTTTTTCCTTAATTTTATGTTAAGTGTACAGCACTCATCGTGCTCTTCTTTACAGTCCTCTATATAAGGATATCGTGTTTGCTTTCACAGCATCCCCCACCCCAAATTGAAGATTTGTAAAATAATCTGGTATTCCTCAGAGGCTGGGGAAAAAAAAAAAAAAAAAAGACATTTCTTTCTATTGTGTGGCCCCTCTCCTGGAAGGACATATTTTAAGTTCTCTGGGCTTTGGAAAGTTTCAGACTAAAGTTTTCAATTTTCTGGATTAGTTTTCTCAGTGTTAAGCTGTCATGGTGATTGCCGGTCTAGGAGCATACTATCACTAGGACAGCTGTGGAGCTGAGCTAGATGGAGACCTCGTTAGCTCAAGAGAGGTAGGACTTTTAGACATATCCCAGTGCCCAGGACATGTTACCGGTGAGCTCTGTGTGTCTGGTACAGCTGCTTGGGCCCTGCAGGGCTGTGAGGTCTCCCTGTGAAGTAAAGAAAAGGGCAGGCTCTAAGCACATGGTCCTGGATTTCCCTGGGCTCTGTGGCTCAGGCAGCTAAATTTATGGCACTTGAATATTTCAGCCACTCAATTCCCTCATTAGAGCTATCTCATAATTCTGCATCCAGAAGATCCAGAAGGACCCAGCTAAGCCTGTTTCTAGGGAGAACTGACAAAGATGATCTCACATCCCCACAGCAGAAATGGCATCCAGTACGGTTAAAGAAGACCTTTCTTTGAAGTACAAGGAATTACTATCATTAAATAGAATAAAAAGTTATTTTACTTGAAGATAAGACATGGTGGGAAGCAGAGATGCTCAGTTCAGATTTAAGTGGAAATTCTTGAGAGGAAGAGGGTCTTTAACACTTGGGCACTGAAAGTGGGCAAAAATGGAGAGGTGCAGAAGGGAAGTTTAAAAAAACTTCAGTGAATTCTGATGTAAACAGAGAGAAATTTATCTGATTGCATGAAAGAAAGCTCACCATGTGCAAGCTTGTTGCAAAAAACCCTTTTGCTATTAATACAGTACATCCAGATAATAATAAGCTATGGCTGGAGCAATACAAATGTGTTTAAATGCTTGTTTTATGTCTAGCCTTGCTGGTTTATGTTAAGAAAACCATCCTTATTTGGGAAGACACGATTTAACGACAAAACATTATCAGATTCCAAATACTGGGCCAGTGTGTTTTTTCTGTCTCCTAGAAGCACTGCCTTCTCTCCAGCCCACTCTAAATACATTTCTATCTTTTTCTGGCAGGAAATCTGCAGCTCTCAAATCCCTGGAGAGAAAGCAAGATTTTATTTTTGAACACACTTGTAGATGTGGCTGCATTGTGTGTCTTGTATACTTAAGCACATTATTTAGCTTGGAAGATTGAGGCTTCTGCCATCCATTGACAGGAAAAATCTGTTTTCTATGTTATAACTGTTATCCTATGTATGTTTTCCTGTATATGTGACTTGTCATTTGTAAGGGGATATACATTCCAAAGCTATTGGTGAACATGGGGCAGGTGAACTAAGGATCTCTCACAGCCACCACTTTTAATTATAGATTAATATGTATATGCCACATAATGAGCATATCACAGTGTAAAAGATCACAAGGATGGCTGCATTATTTTAAAGGAAAGAGTTTTGGAATAAATGTCTTCAAGAAAAACACAAGCATATATTCAGCACCTTTTAAATCTCGTAACATTATTTATGAACTGGTTTAAACAGTTGATAGGAAGTGAGAAAATTATTTTTGAAGTGTACTAAATGGAAAAGATTTAACTTGGTCTTCTCATCTAGTACAAATAAATATTCCTCCTTCAAGGAGAAAAATGCAGTCAAAGAATCAGTTCATACATATGTATGCTCTTCAAGAACAGCAGGGCTATGTGCCTGCTATAGATACTGTCTCAGTAAACCAGCAACCTTGGTCCTACCAAGAAGAGTGGCAGCACAACAGAGTGGAAGGTGAAAATCAGTATTGACACAGTCAAGGTGGGAAGGAGCAAGCTCAGGGAGTTAAGCACATTGCTGTAGTACGAATATGCTAAAGCCATGCAATAAAACAGCTCAGAGCTTTGCTGTGCATTTAGCTGTTGTGCATGCCCACACTTAAAAAAAACCCAAAAAACTTTAACTCCCTTTTCCCCCAAGACCCTACAGTATTATGAAACATGATAGTGTGAAGTATTAGCAACTTCGTGCATCTTAAATATGATAATGCAGCCTCATATCAATAACTTAGTCCTGACAGGGCAATCGTAAACTGTCAGCACAATTCACACAGAAGATTTTCCCAGAGAGGGACAGCACAATGTCTTAGAGACACAGAAATCTTCATTTGTGTGGGAAAACTGAAAATACTGTGAGGGGAAAACACAGAAATATGTTTGTGGTGTGCATTGCCAGGGGAATATTTGTGTTTTTAAAGAGGAGACAAATTACAGTGAGGGTAATATGAAGTAATGAAGGATCCATAAAATGCTTATTGTCTGGACCTATTAGTCTTCAGAATAAAAAGAAAAAGTGTAACAAAAGACTGTTAATATGAAACAGTATTATTTTCAAAATATAGTTCTCACAATTTAACTTGTAGGATTCAATATTGGTGCTACAAGCTTTAGCAGATACTTTATCTTGAAGAAAATAATGAGAAGAAGGTAATGAAAGCCAGTGCTATGGTGTGAGAGCACACTGACAGTTATATACATTTTCTCTGATTTCTCTGCCCACACTGTGTGGTTATGCCTCCCATTTGCACAAAAAGAAGCTATGCCACTTACTCAGATAGCTGTGCCTATAAGATGGGGAAAACATTTCAGAAATCTCTTTAAAATATATGTTAAAATACAAGCTAAGCAGCCTCACTTTATTCTATTGGATGTTCAGTATTAATGTGTACATCTGAAAAATTAAACATTACACTCAATACTAAAGTAAGAGGAATGCTGGCTACAGGAAGCACTTCGAAACACTGGAGGACTTGGTGGGGCTTCAGCAGACCCTAAGCATTTCCAAGACTTTTAATTCCTGGAGTTTGTGACTCAGCAGTAAGAGAGTAGGTGGAAGACCAGGTCTTTTGCATGACAGGTCATCGTTGAGGTGGGGATGTGTCTGGGGGTGGTGTTGGGCTGGACTGTGGGAGGGCAGTAATTGTTCTGTGTCAGTCAGAGTGATGTTGAGCAGGGATGGATTTCTGTGCTGCAGTGTTCACATGCAGATGTTTGCACCCCACACCTGGAGCAGTGAGTGCCCTGCCAGGCCTTGGGGAATGCAGGATTTATGGAGAACCACGCAGGGTCATGACAAGGGGGTGCAAGGTCTTGCCAAGGGGGTGCAGAAGCAGCAAGCCCAGCTCTGTTGACAGCTCTCGTCCTGTTTACATAATTTCAGCTCTGCACATCTGCCTTCAGCTGGATTCTGCAGATGCAGTGATCTTCTGCTCAGCAGAAGCAGCCTTGTGTGCTCCTGCTGGCCTGAGCTGGCCCGAGGACGAGGCACAGGTTACAGCTGCTGGTGTCACTGCAGCAGGCTCTGCCAGCCCTTTCTGTACTCTCCAAGATTATAATGCCTGAGCGTTCAGATAGAAATGGGAAATTTATGGCCTTAAAGGAGATGTTGCTCATAATTGAATGTAGAAAAATAATCCATAAATCTGCATTATATGGGTGCTCATTACATTTGTTAAGCTGATTTCGCTGTTGCCTGCTGCCCTGAACACTTTTTCCAGTTTATCCCTGGCTTCAAGGTATATCTTATAAAGCTAGTTCAAATTGTAAATTCACTGCAGTAGTGTCTCAATGTGTGGATATAGCATTTGTCATGATAGGACTCAAGACTTAGAGCAGACTTAGAGCATTCTCTCATTACTAATTAACCACAACAAAATTGCCTCAATACCTTTGCACAGAGGCTGGAGAATATTATACTCGCTACAAAATTGTGCAGAAAAGTCCTAATTAAATTGTATAGTACTCTTCCAAGAGGGATTTTTCAAGTACAAAATTATCACTGTGGGAAAATTCCAGGGCTGTATTATAGCACACATCAAAACAATGGATAGCAAGAAACAAAAAATTCTCAAGAGCACTAGTTCCAACATAGTTTTGCCCATGAAAGTGTCTGTGGCTAAATCTAATTCCATTTAAAGGGCACTGATTTTACATAACTCTGTGTTCTTGGGCATACATTTTAGAAGGATTTGTATTTTATGATTGTTCTCAGTTGTATTTCTCTTAATGGATATTGCAAGTTACAGGAGTTTTTATATGTCTGCTTTATTGTTTATAATGGACTTAAAGAAAAGCACAAAGCACAAACAAAAAAGCACAAACATTGAACAGCAAAGCTCTCAAATTTTGATTCTCTGGGAAGACTCATGAGGGCAGTTGGGCAATTTTGTAAAAAAAATTGTTTAATTGATCAGATACATTGCTCTTTTCCAATTAAAAAGGACAAAGAAAGGAAGTTTGTGACTCTGAGCCAATTTCATTGATGTATGGAGCATAACTAATATCAGTCATTATTGATGTCCTGATTGTAGCATGTGTTTTCTCACAAACATGATTATAGGAAGCTCATTTGCATTGCTAAATGAAGGCTAAAAATACCAAAACATTTTTCCCTGCCGGCCAGAGCATAGCTGATTCAATCACTAAAATACAGATAAACAGAAGTAACTACTCTGATGAAAGCTGAGATGATGAAGCACAATGTGCATAAGAAATTAGTTATTTATCTACTAGTATGCTCTCCAGAAGAAGAACCACAAAGCTCCTGTTTAAAAATCACACCAATCTATCATGGAAGTTTTTATGTGGCAGCAGAAGCATCTCTATAAAATCTTTACATTATCCCTCATTCAAAATTTATCACAGGACGTAGCATGTGCTAAGGAACTGAACTGCAACTGATGTGTAGGAAAAAGCAATTCCTGCTTTCCCCTGCAGGACTGATGACTTCAGCTGCAGCAGGTGCTACAAGTTGTTGTCCCTTTTGGTGCTCTAGAAGGCAGAGTATGAGCAGCCCAGCACTGCTGATGTGGGGGGTCTTTCCTTCCTTTGCTTCTTAATCAGAGACTGCACAGATGGACTCACTTTTTTGTGGATGAAATCTGGGTCAAATACAGAGATAATGGAGAATACTTGCAGGACACGGTGGTTTGTTCCAGGTCTCCTCCCGGGGCACATGCTAGAGCAGTAAGGCTGCCAGAGGCAGCCTATTAAACCTGTAGCTTTTTTTATTAATACACTTTCAATATCTCCTTGCTTTCCAGCTCCCACCAAAACTATAAATATACCTGTCCAAAACCTCTAAGCTTCTCCTATGCTGGCAGCCACGTTTTTCATAGCAGAAGTACTGGCATACCTATCCCTGTGGAAAACAGAAAAATGCTTTGGGTCTGATTCAGCCAACTTCAGCTTCTCTGTACATCCCATTACACCAGTATTTAGGTTTAGTTTGAACAGTCAGAAATAAGTTTGTAATTGTGATCACGTGTTCCTGCAAGCAGAAAACATCTAAACGAATGGAATGGATGGATCAGTGCCTATTATTTCCTCTATAATGTACTTAGCTGTCATTTTGAATAATGTGCCAAGACCTACAACCAACCCTCCAATTCCCCCAGATCTACAGGAAAATCTTCTGGAAATATTACATTAATAATTTTTGTCAGGGCTACAGATGAAAGGAGCCATTTGTACTTTATGACAGTTGGTAATTAAACATTTACAGTACTGTGCCAATATTTAATACACAATGTAGAAGGAGCAAAGTGAACAGAAGGTAAATCTGGCAGAATTTAATGTAGAGTGATGCTGTGGGAATGTGCATGTGTGATCAGAACTGCAAAACCACAGAACAAGAGGCACTGCAACAAACTGTGGTAGCAGCAAACTGCTTTTCCAGCTGTGTTAGACTCCTTTCTCTCTTCCCTGGAACAGAAATGAGAAAAAATACTTTTATCCTTCAAATGACTTGGAGAAACCAGATGAGACTTTGGGAGTCAAGATAACTGTCTGCTTTTGCAAGACAATAAAGCTGTATAGAATAAATGAGTCCCAAGGAGTTTCTTCTGGTTTTATGACTGCCCTGTTTTCTTTTTGTCCTCCATCTCACTTAGTATATTGTAAAAACCTTCTACGTCTTATTTAGGACTTCCCTGTTTTCATTTCTGCTGGAACGCAAGACAAGAGTATGTTTGTGTATTTTCTTGTCCCTCTAATACCACTTCTGCACTTAAGGATGAAAACTGTTTAACCTCTCTTACTCCCACTGAACGCATCAGAAATGCTCCCATTTTTTCATAAGGATTAGACTGCAACTCGACAAATTGTCTGTGCCCTTGCAAACAAGATTCGTCTGACTAAATGTCAGTGCACAATGTGCATGTCCACATCTGAGCTGTGTGCACTGATGTCGTACTCCATGGAGGCAGAGCTACAGGGAGAACCATCTGCTAAAACAGACAGTCAAGACAGGGAAAGTGCACCACATCCTAAAACCATTTTTTCCAACCTTTTTCTTCTCTATTTTTGAGCCTGGATCTGGATATTTCATTTTTCTTATGTCTAAAGGAGAAGACACAAGTCTCAACCAAGCATTTCTCAGGCATGTTCCCAGGTTTTGTGACTTTTCTTGTTGTATGAGTTCTGTCCCCATAATCATATTCTATTATAAAATAACCTCTCTTTGTTTTCCTCTGCACCATTATCAGAGCTTCCCATGGCAAGACAGATCCTTACAGCTATTTTGGCTGAAAGGAAAGATGAAATAAGAGTGTAGGTGTTCCAGAGAGATCGGAGTCCATCCCTAGAAGCATTCAGGGCCGAATTGGATGGGGCTCTGAGCAATCTGATCTAATTGAAGGTGCCTCTGCTCACTGCAGGGGAGTTGGACTGGATGACCTTTAAATGTCCCTTCCAACCAAACCATTCCATGATTCTTTGATTCAGTAGTGGTCAGTATTCTCCATGGTATAGCTGAGGGCATTCACTGATCTGTGTAAAAAGTTGACATAGATAATTATATGCAGCTTAAGGTACAGCTTGCAGTCAGTGGAAGTGTCATGGACTATGGATAAAGCTGATTGGTGCCATGATTTCATTTTTTGCAAGCAGTACAGTTGTTTGAGAAATGATCGTGTGGCAATAGGCGTGAAATTAAAGTGACTCAGTGAGCTTGCATTCATGCACAATACTCTCTGCAAATATATTTAAGTAGATGCAATGTATTGAATAACCAGGCTCTTCTCAAAAAGAGCTTAGTAAAGCGCTGGCAAAGACACCCAGCAACAGAGATATCAGACTGCAAATATTTGGTAGACTCCTGCTGCTAATTAAATTCTATCTGCAGTAAACTCCTCCAAATTTTAATGCAGTCACTGATGATCTTGCACTATGTAGAGCTTTCATTCTACGCACTTCTCATTCTATAAACCCAGGCTTCTTGGGGGCTGTGTGTGCATTGGCTGGCAGTGCAGCTGGACAGGAGGGGCTCTGCTGACCTGACAGCCACGTGAGCCACATTTGGGGAAGTTCCATCTCAGATTTTCTCTCACCTGTTCCTGTGGTCTACAGGCCCTAGGCTTGGCAGATGGCAGTAAATGCTCTCTTGGAACACATCTTCTGGTTTTATATCATCCAAAAAGCACCTGATTTGGGTGCTAAAATATGTACCAAAATGCAGTAGGACTGTAAGGTTGAGACATTTACTTCAAAATGCCTTCCCAGCCTCAGTTAAGGTGCTAGCACAGTGGCATCTTATATGGTTGATGTACAAAATCACCCAGAGTAACTCATCTTTGTCAAAATAACTGTAATCACAGCAAAAGAATCAAATGTGCAATTGCCTTTTTTCCCCATGTTTTTCCAGTTGGAAAATTCTACATGGAAAATGCCAATGGAGTACCGGTTCTCCTTATAAACACTCCGTGGCTCTAGTCTATACCGTCTGATACATCATGGATCCTGCAAATATTTACTTATGACATTTACCTAGTGACATTAATTTTAATAGGATTACTCAAATAAGTAAGATATTTTCTTCCAGATCTAGATCAAGGTCCAAGATCACAACGCATTTTTATTAGAACAGAATAGGGGTTTGCAGGAATAATGTGAAATCTTATCTACTTTGGTCCTTCCCAAGGGAAACCAATATCAAGGAAGAAAAAAAAAGAAATAATGGATATTAAATAGTTTATTCTGGGCAATGAAATCTGTTCTCTTATGACCAGAAAAATTTTGCTCCTTTGATTGATCCTACGATTATTTCAATCTATGACCAAATTAAGCAAGTAGACCAACACCAATGCGCATGACATACATAAAATCTTTACCTTTGTACATTTGTAAACTGCTTGTTGTTGATGATATGGAACATCATATCATTTCATGGAGTGATAAAAATCTGTATTTGCAGAAAAATTGTGACCAAAATTACATATAACATGAAACAACATTTTAAAACAGAGTCAGTTACGAAGAACTTTGTTTTGTAAAAGACAGAATGGAAATGATGCAGTAAAAATAGATTATTTCAAATAAAATGTTTTTCACTTCCAAAAACCTAACTTATTTGTTTCAAAATGTTGAAATGAAATTTGCTTACAGGTGGTAACCCTTCAAGATAAGAGCACAATAGGACAGAATAAACATGCATTTATTATCAAAATGTGGATGTACAAGTTGTAAAATACCATAAATGTTTGGAATTTTGGCTGCTGTTTAAAATAAAAGGATTTCATGTCAACAATATTTTGACTAACATATGTTTCTTTCTATTCAAGATAGTTTCATCCAGAATAGATCCATGAAAACAGAGACACATGTAACTTCTTCACATTTTATAACACCTAGCTATGGATCTGAGCAAATTCTTAATGTTTTTAGCTCTCCTTACTAAGCTGCTTTTCAACTCTGGCTCAGTCAGCCTATTGTTACAAATAAAAAGGTCTTTCTTTGCCATGGTTACCATACATAACTAATGTGCCTGATCCTGCATCCACTAAAGTCACTAGCAAAACTTTGACTTGGCCAGGGTCACATCTTTCACTACAAAGCAGAACACATGATGTTAAAGAACAATGTGAATACACTCACACTGCAACTTTTCAATGAGTTTCAGGTATTTAAACGAAATTATTCAGTGTTTGGCCTATTTGACACTACATTCATGTATTTACATCATGTACATCTGTTATAAACTCAACAGCAATAGCTTAGAAACAGCTGTGTCCAGCAGTTTCACAAAATTCCAAACTGGACCATTTTAATTAACGGAGTGATTAGGGGTAATGTAAAGCCTTCAAGATAAAGCTGGCCCCAGTATAACTTTGTCTCTTGCAAATATCCAGGAATGTGGCAATCTTTGAGAGGCTGCCTAATGAATTGTTTCAAGTTTTCTTCCAGGATTTTGGAAACAAAAGTCACACTTACTTAAAAAAACCTGTGTTTTGTTGCTGATGGTCACTTTTCCAGTGGCAGAGTCAAGATAGGACAGCAGAGTTGCATGTGGAAAATCTCAGCTGGTGTGCTGTGTGGGTTTGTCCTTGGCCGGGGATCCTGCTTTTGGAGGGATTAGGCATCCTGGGATCCAAGGGGTGCAGAAGAAGGGGTGTGCAGAGAGGACCTTCCCTCCCCCTGCCAGCGCGGAAGCGTGCGGGGCCGTGGCTCACTAACTGCTGCAGCCTCTGGTGCAGCCGTGTCCCAGCAAATTGTTGTTTCGCCCGTCTTGGAGCTTCTCGTGGCTCTGAAGGGATGCTCTGCTGTCAATGCTGGAAGTCTGTCCACTTTGATCCTGCTGTCTTCTTAATCTGCCAGAGGTTAAAAACATTGATAGAGCTGTCATGTGCAGGTAGCTGTATCGGAAGGACAGCTGCTGCCTGCCCTGTGGATAGCCACGTACTCCTGGGTATAAAACAGATCCCTGCACCATTTCAAATGTATTAACTGCTTGAGCTTTATAGCTGCCATTTCCTCTAAACATTGATGATTGCTTCCTCCTAAAAATGTGCAATTGGGTCTTGGACAAATCCTGCTCCCCTTAAAGCCTACCATAAAGAGCCAGCACAGCAGAGTGCTTTCCCTGGCTTTAGCACCTCTGCTCAGACCGTAACTTGGTAAAACCTCCAGGTAGCTTGAGACTGATGAAAGCTGTTGACTGGGCACACAACAGCTGCTCCCCTCTGTTGTCCTACAAAGTTATCAGTAACCTTCATCAGTAAAAGAGAAAAAAAACATGAGATGAACGCATATTCAACATTCTTCTTGTCATTACTTCACGTTATCAAAGCCTCATAAGCGGTTTCAAGGAACAACGGCAATAAAATCCTGTGTTTGAAGACTGCAAAGTTATCTTCTTTTGACATCATTTTCTAGAGAACAGCAACAGCCCTAGAATCACCTGCAGTCCCCACCAACCGTGTTATCATAGAGCTTCTCAGCATTTCTGCTCAACATCGGTAGCAACCTCTGAGATTTTACTGTGATTCATGTCATATTCAGTGTTTTCCTCCAAACACTGTGTAAATACTTTCAGGAAAGATGTAAAGATTCATGGGGAAGCTGTGGTGGGGACCATCTCTTTTTTGAAACATGAACAGCTACTATTTTGAAGGAATTTTTCTCTGACTGTTTCTTTTCTCAAAATGGGAAATAGTATTCCTGAAAAAGGCACCAGAGACACTATGGAAGAGCTCTTTGGTACAGCAATTATAAAAGGTATATATGCTATACTCCAAAAAAACCCACAACTTTGCAAGTAATATAGAATACCCAGAAAATAGTCATTAATGGAAAAGCATGTAAAAAAATCAAATTTAAAGGGTCAATTTCAAAGACTTAAATACTTCCAGGTGGCATAAAGAATCTGGAGACACCATGCTGAACATTCAGAAGAGAACGTGATGGGACATGAAAATACTGTAATTAAACAGAGGAATAGAGGAGGCTATTAAAGCAAAAAATATGGGAACACTGTTTAAAAGGGCAGACACATTAAATAAAAAGCTGTAAGACAGGCTGAAAACAACAAATTAGAGGAACAAATTGCCAAAGCACTTTTGGTGAATTTTTTCAAGTGCACCAGAAATTCAATGGATACCATTGAGTCTATAGGTAATATAATATGAGTGAATTATTAGAAGATAGCACAGAAAATATGAGTCCCCAGCTGAAAAGCCAATGAATTATCTTCATCAATGTTCATGACAAATGAGCTTAGGAACATTCCTTTCCTTATGAGAAATTTGTCCATCGTCTCCTGTTAAAACATCAGTGAAACAGCTTTAGAACCAGTTGCTTAAATTAATGTTGGCAAAGCATCAAGACAATGGATTTTCAGCCAAGGACTCTAAGAAAATTATAATTTTTGCACAGCTGAATGGAGAATGTAACTTCCTCTTCAAACTGTCTTGGCACCATGGAAGGCAGCAAATGTGATGACTTTGGTTGTTTATTGGTTTGGGGTGTTTTGTGTTTGCTTGCTGGTTTGGGTTTTCTTAACAAGATCTTCAAAAAAGATCCAAAAGACTACCAGGAGAGCAATAAAGCTCAGCTTGAGACTTGAAACATCTCGGGATCTGAGCTACTGGTACAAGACTAATGTACTTGTAGGCATTGAGAGAAAAGACTACAGTGCTTGGAAACCCATGTTGCAAAGTGTGGGTTGCAAACCTTGCAAACTGCTAAATAGTGGAGTGAGACAAATTTTGGCTCTATAGACATCTGAGGAATCATTGCATTGGTCTAAGAAGCACAAGTGCTTTCTCCCTGGAATTGTGTATTTCCTGTGTTTGTAAAATGATGAAAAGAAGGCATTTACTGCACTGCTCAATTTAAAAGGAAAATAAGAATTCTCTCAATAACAACATGAAGCAAGAAAACATCAATTTTTAAATTTTTTTTGAGAACCACTTGAACTGGCATAAAGGCAGAATGCGTGTAAGGAGGACAGGGGAAAAAGGAGAGAAATAAAGCCCACTCTGAGTTCAAAAGATACCTCTGGCCAGCCTCAATTTTTTCACTCTCTACGGAGCTGGTTAATAATGCTGATTTATTTCCATTATTTTCTTTTATCCTGTTCCGACTCCCCAGGTCTGCTATTGAAACAGAATATGGGGATTTGGAAGTGCTAAAGAAATACATTATTTTAGCAGTGCTTCACTGTATTCCCTTTTTAGACATTTTCTGTTTCTGTATCTAGATTCACTACCCATATTTCAAACTATAAAAGTAAGCCATAGGTTATTAACCTGATGATGACATAAAAAATTAACTGCTATTTAACTCTTTAATAATTTATCAATCACTTTATTCAGTTATTAAAATTGCATTAAGGATTTCACTCTAGGGGTTTAGTTATTGTGGGCATACAAAAACCTGCTTACCAGTGTACTCTTGGGGCTGGGGAATTGGACTAAGAATCAGGAGATGCTGATTCTGTTTCCACCTCTGTCACCCTTTGGACAAATTGCAGTACTTTTCTGTGTCTCAGCTTCTCTCATCAGATATCCAAGCAGCTGCTGTCAAGAACGATGGAAGCTGAGAACTTTGTGTCTCTAAGTACTGCTCTGTGTCTCGAAGGCCTGAATGAAACAGGGAATTACAGCCTGGTGTCTGCGATAATCAGAAAAGAAGGTGGCACGTATAATCAAGTAAAATGTAATTACACTGTATGTGTAATTATGCATGATTAAATACATAAAAATACAAAAGTAAAGAGAACAGACTGGCTAATAGCTAGCATGGAAAATAAAATATTGAACAGAAAAAGACTGCTACAACTACGGCAGGCCAGCATGAAAATCACAAACATCTAATGAAAACCAGTAGCAAACTTGGGACCACCAGGGAACTGCTTACAGCTCAGCTTTGTTCTCTAGATGAAGCAGAATATTGAAGTTTGTCTTTAGGCTGCATAGTAGGATGAGTTCAATGACAAAGAATGAAAAGTTGCAGATTCAACATAACTGTCAAAATTGCAGATTTGCCAAGACTTAGGCCTCCTCCCAAACCACTGCCTTTTCAAAAAAATTAAATAAGGCAGTTGGTTTGTATTTCTCTCTAGCTCAAAACTGCAGACTCAGGTCGAGACACAAAGAAATGTGTGTGCAGTCTCTTCAGTTAAAATATTGGACAGTTATAGAAGTGAAATTTCTCTCTTTTTGGTGCATTCTTGATTCTTTGCTGTCAAACGCAGAGCACTTTTCTGTCAGATGTTCTGAGCTTTTAAAAAAATGTGAGTACCTTGACATGTTTCCTGTAATCATGGCAAAATAAATGCAGTCTGGGCCATTCTGTTCAAAAATGGCACTAGTGCAATAAATCACTTGTAGGAAGCTGCTCTCCAGTGAATGACTTATCTTGCCTTTAAGCTGATGCAGCTACAGGCTGTGATAACTTGATAAAGGCCAGGGACAATGAATAGCTTCATGGAGACTTTGTGGTGGATCTGAAGCAGGTACCTGTTCCTGTGCTGAATACTGTTGGCTAAGAATAAATAATAAAATGGCCAGCTATGGATGAAAAAGTGAACTAGTGGTTCTAGTGGATAGCCACATGGAACAAAAAAACCTGCAGGGAAAAGAGGATGAAAATGAGTTTGAACAGTGTCTGTTACATTTCTTCCATGACAGTTCTGTACAAATACATAAGTAGTCTCAGAGGCAATTATGCTGGGAGCTGAGAGTGGTTCTGCTGAACCAACAAAGAGTTTTCCTTCCCTTCACCGTTGATCCATGCAATATTGATAGTGTGTGACACCAAGCACTGCACAGACTTCTCTCCAGCAGCGAGGGAGAAAGAAGCTGTACCAGCCACTGCAGGAATGCATCAAGAACAGCAACTGAACCTCCAGTCAAATCTTGGCTTTGTCAGTATTTCTGGTAAAGAGAAAGAGCCTGTGTGAGCCATGAATTGGATTTTAAGGTTCTTATTTTCTCACTGCTCAGATATTATAGTAGCGTTCCTGCAGCAGTGATTTCTGATGCTGTATCTTGAATCTGATATAGGTCAGTGGAAGGGAATTCAGAGGAGAGGGAAAAATTCTAGGTCCAAAACCACTATAGCAGTACAGAGCAGTGGCATCAGGCTTTGCAAAATGTAGTTGCTGTGTTTGAGAGCCATGTGGAGGCTGTTACACTGCCTGTCACCCCTGGCTGTTTGCTCGGTGCATGCTAACACCTTAGTGCAGCTGATGCACTCCTCAGTGGCTCTTGCCAGGCTGTCAGGGTGAAACTGAAGCCTCAGAAATGCAAGGAGTTGTTTCAAACAGTGGGCCTGCTCTCAGCAACCATGAGAGGACAAAAGAGACCTTCTACTGACAAAAGACACCTCAAGCCAGGCAGAGCTGCCCGTCCTCCGAGACTCCCACACTTACTAAAGGAAACTCTTTTGATTATGAAAAATCTGCGAGTGAGTTTGCCAGTGCTGCAAATCAAGTGTCCTGGGTGTGGAGGAAACGGAACACTCTGAGTGGGCAGTGGATTTGCTTTGCATTTCTAGATTTATCATTTTACCTTGGTCTCTTGATATTTCACTTTGCTAGAGAAAACAGATGCTTTTGCTTTTGGTTTGGGGAAAAGAAAAGCGTAATAAAATGAACTAA
This sequence comes from Cnemophilus loriae, assembly GCA_013397755.1. Classification (NCBI taxonomy): domain Eukaryota; kingdom Metazoa; phylum Chordata; class Aves; order Passeriformes; family Corvidae; genus Cnemophilus; species Cnemophilus loriae. The sequence goes on along the minus strand of VZTF01007181.1, from coordinate 2,263,586 downwards.
AAACCAGTTTTATTGTAGGAAACTAAAGCCTATTAATGAAAACTTTTACATCCCTTGGGATAAGTCCCAAGGAGCAGATAAATCTGTGGAATATTTATCTCAGTTATTTTGCACAAGGGAGGGGGTCTGAGATCAGAACAGATGAGGCATGTCTGTGCTGGCTTTTTGAAATTCATGAATCCTGGAGGACAGTTTGCTAGATAGTCAGAAGCCCATCTCAGTTGTATGATTTAGCATCTACACAGAAGTAACGCTGATGGCTTGTGCAGATGGCCTTGCTATACAGCTAATTCTGAACATGTCTGAATCAGAGGAGAAAAAATGACTGATCTGTCATGGGGAATGACTTTGCTCAGGAAGGAACTATTTCATCTACATATCTCTGAGCATGTCATGTGTTTTGTCTACTGGATCACAGATACAGAAGTCACAAAGGGATTTTAAAAAAGCAGTATATGTCCTAATGTCCAAATCCCACATTTTTAGAATGAGTTGGCAAAAAACACAGCACTAGAAACTTTTCATTCTCAATAGAAAAGATCTAGCAATGACATTTTGTGAAGGACTTAAAAGAAGCCAGAAAGTGACAGAGATAGACACTATTTTTTACATCCCAGCCATAGAAAATAGAAACCTAGTTTCTATTATGGAAGTTATGCCATATAACTAAAATTGCTGGATATTATCATGTTGAAAAACTTTCATCCAAATAACTTCTACAGGGTGGTATATTTCTGTAGAGGGACCCCACAGTAGCAAAGTCTCACAGGGATCCTGCCAGAGCTGGGGACACCCAGCACATCCAGCCAAGATGGGAGCAAGATGCCAAGATAGCCAAGGATGGAGTAAGATATCTTGGCACTGATGGCAGGCAAGGTGTCCATTTGGTACCCACAGCTCTTGCCCCCTGTTTGTTTCTAATTTTAATTTTTATTCAGTGTGGTATTGACTCATCCAAATTTGTATACAAACATAACCAAAAAATGCCTGGATGAATAAATCACAAGTGGTCAACACCATTCCTTCCTCAAGGTGGTGATTCTTTAACTATTCCCACACCACCGCTGCCTGTCCCTGAATACGACTAATTCATTTGGGTGATAATTAAACACTGTTTTATCAAATGGTCCAGAAATTGCTTCCTAAGGAAATGGATGTAGTTAGCAGCTGGTTATCGAAACTGGCTTCAAGGCTTGGTTCCACACAAAAGAAAGATGAAACGCTCAACCCAAAGAGTTTGTAACATTTGTGGCAGTCTGGAGTTCCACAAACTATACCCCCATCCATCTCCTTTACTTCCAGTCAAAAGGTATAAAAAGGAAAACTTAATGGGACTTTGGAGTCTAACTGTGACAATAACGTTGCTTATTGTGGAACACATACAGACTATATTCATTTGTTTATCACATTTTTAAGTGGTTTTATGCAGAGAAACATGTTCTAGAAAGAACAGAAGTATTTGGACTGTGAGGATTCAAAAGGACTCTCACTGGGTGTGATAAAAATTATAACCACAAAGCTGCCAGGTAGCTTGAACTTTATATGTTGGTATAACCCTCACAAAAAGGGATATGGTTTGGTTTACATCTCAGTCCCAAATAATAAGTGTTCAGTGCTAAGTAGGTGGTCGACAGGTGGAAATTAACAATGTTGGTCATACTAGCTCATTTTCTGCATTAGCTCACCCAGCAGCCCCAAAAGGACTCTCCTCCCTCGGCTTGGCACTGAGGAAAAATGTTCACAGCACCCACAATCTCTCATGTTTTAGCCAGAAAAAGAGTCACTTCCCCAAAGTCATGCAAAACCTCATCATTTATAAAACCCCTGTCTAAGCTTTACAGCAGCTCATGCACTTCAGTAAAGTAGACATACTCCAAAAACGGTGCAAGTTTTTGGCAGTAAAATGTAGGTCCTGCAGCGCTCACACGTCTTCATAAATAATGGGCTGTATGCATGTGCATCTCATACTCCACTTTGAAAACTTCGCCCATTATTTTTCTGCCATCATTTTAATATCAACTGCAGGCAACGATTGTGGAAACACTGACAATGGAGCATGACTTCTGGGACAATAAGCAGCGTAAGTTGTCATCTGCTTTCCTCTGTTGGGAATAAGAATGGACATTGATACACAGTCACTTAATAATTTTCTGCCTGCATGTTGTACGGTTTCTCTTATAAATTGGTCCTTGCTGTGTTCTATTTTTGTGAGGATGGAAGAAGCTGGCAATATTTTAGAATTGTAAATGAGTGTCACTCTTTCTCTTATTTCTCCTTTATTCTGCTCACTAGTTCTCTTCTACCAGGTTTTCATTCAACTATATCTTTTAGTGAAAAGGTGAAATAAAAAAGGAAGAAGTGAGTAAAGGACCCTGATCAAGTTATTTTTTTAATTAAATAAGCGTATAGGGAAGAGTATGTTTACTTTTCAAAACAAAATAGGCAGGAAATTTGTCATAAAGGACTGAAAATTCCTAGATTTGCTTTGATTTTTTAAAAGTTAGCAAAAATGAGCCTATGAGCTGATCAGAAATTCAGATAATTTACTTAATTTACACTTCCATCCATAAAGAAGAAAATAGTAACTTTGCTCAGTGTAAATCCTAAGGAACAGAGTCAAATCTGTCCAAATCCTATAGAATTCCCCAATTTGAAAAGACGTGCTCTAATTTCATAGCAACATATAGCAGAAATAATTGTTAATCCTTCTTAAGATTAAGTTATCTGGTAACCTGAACATCTGACAAATTATTCATCCACTTCCTATTCCCCAACGACACCCAGGAGGGCCCTCATGACAGGCAGCAAATAGAGCACTGCACGGGAATGTAATTCCTGTGTTTTAGGCATCGGTTCCGTTCGCTCCCGAAGGCAGGGATCAATGCTGAGCGAGTGGCACAGACTACCTTGCATCCTTATGGCTAATCTCTCATCTGCAAACCGGAGTTGTTGTATTCCAGCTGCCTGTTGGGCAGCCTTTGGTCTATGATAACCCCCAAAACACGAAGGGAATTGCTTCAGAGAGTGATTTTGGTCTGGGAAAAATTATTCCAGGGACCACGCTAACAATGGAGCAGTATGGAAGACTGCCTGTGTACTGCCTTTGAAAAACGGGCAGTAAAGGTGGAAAATGCAGGATAAGAAAAAACAAAAGGAGTAGAAATGGAGGAAAGAGAGTTAAACACTTTAAAAATGAGGAATTATTCAAAAGAATCCCAACTATGGAGATCTAATTAATTAAACTAAGTAATTATATAGCTAATTAAAACTATCTCAAAAGTCAGCTGTATATAGCTAATGTCTTTTTTGGTTTGTTTATTAAACACTCCTCTTTACACATAGCAGAGGAGCAGAAAGCATGGGACAGTTAACAGTAGGCTTTTCTTTTCTTTAGCCTCTTCACAGAGTGATCTCAGAAGCCTTTTCAGGAAAACAGAAATCACTGAAAAGTGTATGAATTTTCTAAGCATTTCTGAGTAAAAAAGGAAGGCACAGTCTTGCTCTGTGCCAGAGAAAGATTGGGGCAGAGCAGGTCAGACTCAAGGAGCTGCTGAAGCAGAGACAACACATCACTCAGCAACATCAGAGCTGAGTCACACAACTCTAAAGTGAAAATTAGTCTGTAAACTCAGATAATTTCCCCTTGATCTGGAGTTTGTGTAGAGAACCAATGTGGGCAGAGCAGCTTTAAACGAAACAGAATCCTCCCGTGTGTCTTTGTTATAAGCAGGTGTGTGTTTTGGGAGACCTGGGTCCAAGCAGTAACTCCTTCTAACCACTAGCCAAGTGTGGATGTCATGAGTCTTTGGCACTTCCTTGAGAATGTTTACAGCTATGGCTTGCTTGTTCTTGGCCTCCTGCCCCCATGGGTGTGCACAGACATTCAAATGCAGCTGCCCCACAAGTGATGTTTGGTGCTGCATGAGATGCCCTTGATTACCTGACACAGAGAGAGTGGTCAGACCACAGAGCACCTGTGCCTGTGGAACTGACATTTAGAAATCATCTGAGCCCACAAATGTGGGATGGATTTTATGTCAGCTAACTGAAGATTAGTTCAGTTAGTAGGTAACTGAAAGATTAGTTTGGGCTCTCTCTACAGGGTAAATAAAGTCACTAACATAGATTAATTTCTTCAGGTCTAAGTTATCTAATATATGTGTCACAGATCAATCTTGGGAGATACAAGTCTCTCCTCACTTGGTACTAAAGGAGCTTAAACTAAGCAAATTATTTTAAAATATATTAATTTAAAGGGATACAGGCTTGTTGTATCTATAGAAGAAGAGATATGCCTTCCCTCTTTGAAAAACAGATTCAAGGCCCTTCCTGTTTAGCGGCTCTACAAGCTCACCACAGAGTGTACTGCTTAGCAGAGCAAATTTACTTCTGGATTAGAGCTAATTTGCACCCACACTGTTCAGGCGTGCAGAAACTGAATGGTCCCAACAGCCTGTAACACAGCACATGCTGATAAACTCTGCCAAGAGCTGGGTAATGGAATCACCGAGGAGAACAGGGGTGCGATTGCCTGCTCATCCATGCAGACGTGCCTGTAGCGTATGCAGGCTCTGGCTCTGCCAGCAATGGCTTTTCTGCATGACTTGGGCTATATCTTGAAAAATACTTTGTCATCTAATTCCCATTTATTTCAGATATCTCTGAAAAACTTTGTGTACAGCCTGTGGGGTAGGAGCTGTTCTGTGTCTAACCACTATTTAACTCGGTCTGTCTTTGACCCCAAACATGTTCTTTTGGTACCGACTGCTTTGGTAGAAACACTCATAATCTCAGGTCTATTTTCTTAATACACCGTGATGTATGTGTTTTGATAGCTTGGTAGACTACCAAGTAATTATTCAAATAACTATATTTTAACTCCATTTAAACTTAAGTGAATGATTTTCAGACTAGAAGTTATGCTTTATTATGGCTGAATGTGAAAAATAAAATTTTGGGGGAAGTATCCCCATGTAGCACATATGGTCTTCTTTTACCACTGACACTCATGGCATTTACTCTCACCCTTTCCAAAAATCCTCGGGGAAATATTCTTAGAGTTTAGATAATTGATTCAGGTTGATGGTTCCTGCTGAGTAATTACACTCAGTAAATGGCTGTGAATATAATTTTCTATCAACGAGCAATTTATAATCAAACCTAATGAGTTCAGGTGCACATACGGCATGAGTGACATGTGAAATACTTGTATGCAGAAGGCAAGTAAAAAATTGTACTGGGTGCTACAGTATGTTGACTTGTACTGTATTGAGATCTGAGGTTTATTGTGGGATTTGGTAAAGCAAAATAAGTGAAGACATGACGTAAATAAATGAAGACTTCAAATGATGTGCAGTCATCTAAGAAAATGTGACTATACCAACCGATTAACACTAACATTAAAGCCAGGTTCAGACGAGTAAAACAGGCGTCTCTTAGAAGTGGGCTATTGTCTGTTCAAGACCAGGTGCATCCTAAAAAATGTCTGTCTTGTTCAGCCACATTTTAAAATGTGAACAAGCTTTCCTAGTTTAAATATGTTGGCAGATCCACATCTACAAGGAACAGGAAAGCAGCTATGAAATTTCCCAATAACATACTGTGTTTTAGACTTTTTGGGATGACAGGGAAAAAAATTTTCTTTCTAGTTAGCCAAAATCCAGTTTTAAAACTATAGGCACCTGTCCACAAATAAGGATATTTCTCAGCAGTGTGGGCCAAACCTCATTTTCAAAAAAGACATTAATTTCCCAGCCTGCCTTTGGTGTGTATCCTGCAGGATGCAGGCTTATCCTTTTGGTCAGCTGCCAGCAGATGGATAGATCACACAAAGGTCAAGGGACCCACTCTGTAGCAGTTCACGAAGAAATGCAGCCTGTGTGAGGAAACTCACACTGGAGCAGGGGAAGAGTGTGAGGAGGAAGCAGCAGCAGAGACAACATCTAATGAACTGACTGCATTCACCATCCTCATGTGCCCCTGTCATGGAGGAGGCAGAGGATTTGGAAGTGAAGTTGAGCCCAGGAAGAAGGGAGGGGTGGAGGGAAGGTGTTTTTAAGATTTGGGGGCTATTTCTTACTATCTTGGTCTTTTATTTATTGGCAATAAATTAAGTTAACCTTCCACAAGCTGAGCGTGTTTTGCCCATGACAGTAACTGGTGAGTGATCTCTCTCTCCCTGCCCCTTTCTCAACCCATGAGCCTTTTGTTGTATTTTCTTTCTCCTGCCCAGCTGAGGAGGACCGTCATAGAGTGACTTTGGTGGGTACCCGGCATCCAGACAGGGTCAACACACCACTAAAGTCACTCTGGCTCTGCCTAATTATTTGGACCTGACAATAAACGTTCTGTGGGTGGCGTATGTATCTGGGAGTAGACAGGTTCAGCCCCACCCTTCTCACAGCACCAGACTTCCAGGAATTAAAGGCTATGAGTTGCCAGGGAACAGCCACAGCCTGCGCTCACCTCTCTGCAGGCTCATCTCTCTCCACCTATTCCTCATGCAAGATTTCTCTGCCCCAGTCTAAAACTTAGCTCCTTAAGAAGTCTGATTAACTGTGCAGCTCTTTCATTCCCTGAAGCGTGGACCCCCCAAAAGGAGACTGAGCCAGGAGTTCTCTTGTGATTGCACAGCATAATTTGCAATCTTCATTTAACCACCAAACCTCCCTGCACAATGTGTGGGAAAGGTGGTGCCTAACACGGGGATCCCCAGAAGCCACTCTATTGAGCACCATGTCATCTAGGTTAGTCACTAAGGTGCACCCACAAACAGGAAAATGTATTGAGTGAGCCCCAGGCAGGACACAGGAAAATAACCTCCACATGGGAGGTCTTCCCAGGGAATGGGGGATGTGTCCTGGAACACAGCAATGGACAGTCTCAATCTTACCTAAATCTCTTACTGACCTAAGTCTGCATTTCTTTTCCTATTTCCAAAAGGATATACATATATATATCTATATCTATATATATATCTATATATATATGCTTCCATACGTGCACACACATACAGATATATATACGTACATTTTACTGTGCAACCCTTGTGCTATTATGAAGACTATACAAAAATGGAGATGTTGCAAGCTATGAGAAGCCATAAATGCACATACCCAGCCATTCCACCTAACAGAGATTCCGCTCTCTCATAGTGGCCCATTTCAGACACTTGTGCATGCTGTCAAAGAATAAACTGAATGGAGACAAATGTCTGCTGCAGTATAACCCCCTCGCTTCTGACGTTTCCAGATTTCCTGAACCAATGACTGCATCAGAGGCCTCACATCTCAAGGATCTTGATGGATTTTTCCCCATGAGTGTCTCTAAGCCTCTTCTGAATCTTTTTGTATGTTTAACATCCAAAACACCAAGCAGCAACATGCTGCATTTCACAAAAAAGCATGGTTTGTTTTCTTTTAAACCAGCAGCCCGAAAACTTTGTGACCTCAGGTTACCACAAAGAGTGAATAATCATTGCTTAGTCATCTTCTCAATAAGTTTCAGACCATGTCATTATTTATCCAGTTTCTGTCTTTTCAGTTGCCTCTTCTCTGAGTTTAAATTAGTTCAATTCTATTAAATCCTTCAATGTGACCCATGTCACCCCCCAGGCCAATCCTGTTTTTCTTGAGACCTTTCTAAGTCCTTTGTAACATTTTTGAGATAAGGAAGCAGATCTGTACACAGAATGGAAGATGCAGATGTATGTATACTAACATATATTTATCTGGAGCTGTTTTTTGCAGGTTTTAACATATAAACACCTTTTAGTCTTCCACTAAGCTTCGCGATATCCACAGTCTTTTCGAACTCTGTCTCCTTCATAACTGAAGCTAATTTTGAGTCTATTATCCTAAAGGTAAAGTTTAGATTTTCTTCTTCCTAGTGTATTTGCATTTATCAGTACTGAATTTGAGCTGCCATTTTCTTACCCTGCAACTCAGAGCCATGGCTATCATTATCCACTGCAGTTCTTTGCAGTCAGATTTAGTTGTGACTACTCTGGTATCATAAGTGAAATATGTGACCGCACCATTCACCTCACTTTCCAACTCATTTATGAATGTATTCAACAGATACATGGACATCAGAGTGACTGGCAGTAATAATGTTATCTCATTACTGGCTTGTTTCTGCATTGCTTCAGCAACTGGCCCCAAACTGCTTTCTTAAAACAGGACAAGGAGTACAGTCTTCATGACTCAGTTTCTGGAGACTCATGACAAGTGAAAATTTGTGTTAGTTTGAGACATAAAGACAGATGGAGAGAAATCATGGAGGTAATTCCCTATGGCTATGGAACAGTCATGACCTGTTATGCAGCCTTTATTTGTGATAGATACGATTCGTCCCATGTAACCTGTTTAAAAAAATAAAATATTTGGTACTCAGAGTTATACAGTTGTGCTTCCTCTCCAAAATCTGAGATGCACAAATGAAGACTCCTCTTTCCTCTGCCTGTGAATTGACTTCCAATTAGTTTTTGTGAGGTGTATTTGTGTTTAGTGTTCTGTGAATAGAAACTAAGTTCTGGCTCCCAGTGCTGAGGATCTGCATCTGTTATCTTGATCCTTCCAGGACCACTTTTCAACATGGAGAATGCCCTGATAGATGCACCCCCATGCAAACTTTCATTCCCAAAGCTGGATGGTGAAGTGTAGCCATTATAATCATATCATTACTTGCTTGGGGAAACTTTGACCATTTTTCCTGGAAGACTTTTAAAACAAAGTTCCAGATACTCATTAGCCTTTGTGGTTTTTCTTTCCTTCTGTGAAACTGTGAAGGGAACACAATGAGACAATGAAATTGTTGATTGAAATGAAACAATGGTGTTTGCATGACCACTCCTTTCTCAAAAAAAAAAAAGTGAATTTGAAGGTATACCTATAGAAAAATTACCAGTTTAGACCGGCTGTGCTCAAATTTTTAGGCAGCTTGGCTCACTAAGAAGAGAGTGACATTTGGATTGGTAATTCTACACCAGTAACAATGAGCAGGAATCAAAAGCAGAAGTGAAAGGGCTCGTGTGAGCAAGAAACAGTTATTACTGCCTGAACACAAACCATGTTCAATCACATTCAGAAAAGCATCTTTCCAACTGCAAGAGCAACCTCCAAAAGCAGATATATCCATTACAAAAGGGAGAAGAAGGTTCAGCGAAGAGCAGTGCAACCACTTGAAATGCTCAGAAAGAAATGGATTTAAACTGAATTAAGGTCAGCAGAAGGGGCAAGAAAAGTACTGCAGCAAAAGCATTCAGATATTAGAAGGATTATGATAAATATCTCCAGAGACACTAAGTGACATCAAATACATATTAAGAAAAATACATTCAATGAAGTACACTGCAAATCATTATGAATATTCAATTTCAATCAAACTAAAATGAAAGAGAGTACTCAGGGACTCTGGATTTGAATCTGAAAAGACAATTAAGAGGAAAGAAAAAGAACTAAAATGAGAGAGATAATAAATTTGATCTTATTAAAAATGGAGAGAATATTGAGTAAGCTTTTCACCTATGATATGGAAAAAATCAGACAACATGATTTTAAGCCTCTTAATATGCTTAAAATATGCTCCCTCAAGTTTTTCTGTTTATTCTGGGAACAGAGAGCTCTCTGTTCACCTCGAGCTGTTCAGTATCATTTATAAGAGAACTAGATATGCTCAAATGGTAGGAATGATAGCAGTAAAAGACAGAGTAATGTGCTTCAGTTTGTGGCAGATTTTTTTACTGTGCTAGCATTGAACAAATACTGAAAAGAGGAATAAGGTGTATCAGTAGCTTAGGACAGAGACAAGCCTGTTCAGATCAGTGGTGACAAAACACCTGAATATCATAACAATATGATTCCAGCATATTAGAATTAAGTAAAAAACCTTCAAATTCAAAATCACTAGTAATGTTTTAAAAGTTTTTACTGGAATTATTAAAAACATGACTATTTTTCTAAACAGTTCATTGCATTCATTAAAATAGTTTTGCAGAATTCTAACCCATTTTCATGTACATTGGATATATGAAATATATATTCTACTCAGTAAAAGGTGGATATAGGATTTTGATTTCTTTAGCAGGCTGATAATTTTGATAAAGTTTGTGAAGCATCTAACTGAATGATTATTCTGCCTGAGAAGCAAATATTTCTTGTGTTTTCTTCTCTGTTCTTTGTTTTCTCACGTCTTTAATCTTAAAGACATCTTTCAGGGAGAAGAGGCTCAGGACCGTAAAGGGTAATAATAATAATAATAATTAATAGGATTTCGCTACAAGCAAATTTTGGGTCTTTTTCTTAATTTCTGGTCATTTCAGGTTTTAGCTATTCATAAAGAGCTGTAGTTGTATGTGAAGATCTGTTTAGTGATAACAGCACAAAAATAGCAAAATAATCTCTGCTCAGCTTTTTAAGAAAGCTACAAGCAAACAGTGTGGCTGTATCTCCCTCATCACAGACACACACACACAAAATTAAAAAAAGCAAATTTGGAAATGTAGCCTAGAGCTTCTAAATGAGATCAAATTCTTGAAAAATTGCTGGCAAGTCTATGAGAATACACATTAAGATACTGCAGAATGTTTGGTGCTGCATTTCTTGAGATAATGGAATTAAAACCAAAAAATAATTATTTTGCCACAAAAAGGAGCCAAACAGATCCCTGAAACCTACTTCAGATAATATTGTCCAGCTAATCAGTGTGTGGACCATTTTTATATCAGAGTTTATTCAGTTTATGTGTTCAAAACTAACCAAGAGGCTGCACTGACACTTTTAAGAATAGGAAACAAATCCTGCAAAAGGATTTTCCTATGTTATTTTACTCTGGATCAGGGCAGTGTGTGCCCCTCTCTTGAAGGTACTGGAAGGTAATGTCACTGTGGACAGACGCCATACCCCCATGTCACATGAAAACGCACACACACACACAGACGTGCGCGCGCGTATTTTAATTTGTAGCTCACATCCACTGAAATATTCAACAGAAGATGCCATGTGATCAGGAGTGTGTAAGGGATACAAATCTAACTTTTTTTACTCACTGCTGACAATCACTAACTTCATGTCTTTGTCCCTGAAGCCCTTGCTTAAAACATTCCTACAAATACCAGTTTTCCATTACTTAAATACGGAAAGCAATGGAATAAAGAAAATGTGCACATTCTGTCTTTGTCTTCATTAACAGAAACTATTAGCTTACTTTTCTCTTCCATTATGTTTAAATTCTTTTTAGTGTAGTGAGCCTTTTCTCTACCTCCCCCTACTCCTCTTGCCTCCAATCTAAGTGTTTCTGATAATCTCCTGAGCTTCTTGACAAGAAAGCAAGTATGACATATTGCAAGATTTGCAGTGTCTGTTGCAGGATGAAAGACACAGTGGAAAAGAGGCACAGTGTAGAACTACCACCAATGCATTCAGTAAAATCAGATTCTGCTTTTCATAGCAGATATTTTGCAAGTATTGTATTGCAAGATGTTGTGGAACTGGGATGGTTAACATCACACAATCAACTACATATTAATACCTGACTTTATGTTGCTCAGTTAGAAGCATCTGAAATTTTTCCTTTAATCCTTGTAGTTTGGGGAGTCTCACTTTTTCCCTTGAAAGACATGCTATTTTTTTTCCCGTCCTTTGTTAGGATTTACGTAGTGTTCTGTGACACTGAAGTAAACTGAGCAGAAGGCTTAAGTCACAATAAAATGAAGATTTTTGTTGCTGAATATAATGAAAATCTAAGGAAATATGCAGGTAGTTTCAACAGTTACTATGTAGAAGAACATAGAAGAATACCAAAACATCTGGCTGCATTAATCTGAGACTGATTTAAAGCCCTGTTTGGGACTGACACCTCACCTAATGATACAATCACATATTAATAGGTAGTGTATTTGTAGGAACAAACGGCTCACGTCTTTCAGCATCTGCAGCTGTTGCTAAGAACCTGATGGGCCATGTGGCTTTGGAAATCCGTGTAAGCACAGCCTCAGCCTGCACATCCAATCTTGAGGGCACAGAAGGTCTAAGGAGACCCACCCTGAGTTCTGTTGGTGTATACTGCATAACTTCTGGTATGATGGCATCTGTGCCTGCCATTGCTCCTATTTTGTTCTCATTAACTTGAATTCACTTCAAATATTTGACATCTGCTTCCCCCCAGTCTTAACATTTTTGTCTTTGAAAAATACTACAGAAGTCTCTACGTCTTTCTAAAGCTATAATGCAATTTAAACGAGAAATGATTGTGATCTGGCTTTGGACAATACATGATCTGTTGTAGGTCTGTACTAAATATTTTTCCTTTACCTTGTCAAAGCCAATCAAGCAATGACCAAAACACACGCTTTTCTGATGGAAGTGCATGTGGTTTACCTTTTGCTTCCATTTCACTTGTATTCCATTTAAACTTTTGATCTCTCATCAGCCTCTCAGAGTTCTTTATAGCTTGTGTTGTTATTGTAGTTGTGCAATATGAAACAAACGAAAAAAATTCCTATGCATAAAAAGATTTAAGAATAACACAGTAAAATCATGACAAGAGAAATTGTTCAAGGTAGTGAACACACCAATAAGATTTTGAATGTCTTACAAAATCTGGTATTTTAACTTTCAAAAATTGCTGCATATTGGATATGCTTCATATATGACTCTAGAGTAGGTGGGAGACTAATATCTGGAAATGAATTACTTGTATGAACAGCTTCTAGTAAACTCATTAAATTGATTAATCAATGTAATATTTTTCTAATCTTGTTATTATTATCTTAATAATTTTGATTTTTGTGGGTTAAACTACAAAGTCCAAGCATTCACTAGTTCAATGATTCAGAGAATCCACCTAGACGCTTCTGAAATCCTTCTATGGGCTGACTTGGTCTGGCTTCTCTTCTTTATGGCTTTTACAGAAACAAATGGCTTTCTTGTGCTAGAGATCATGCAAAATAACTTCAAGAATCTGCTGGACCTTCCTTTACTTTCTAAGACCTTGTAGTTTCTGTGAGCACTCAGCATCAGTCATAGAAATGCCTCGCAGACTGTAACAGGAAGAAGGGTATAGCATGGCATAATTTCCTTCTATGCTATTGTGTGAACTGTGCAAAGGTGACAATTCCTTTCTCAGTTTTAATTACAGAGACAGTAATTACCTGCATTGTAGGCATTAAGTAAAATAGTCACAACTTTTAAATTAAGTTTTAACATCTCACAACTCTATTAAAAATGCTTGCACATATAATTAGGTCAAATAAAAACATTGAATCTTGAATGAAATGCAGTAATTTGACCAAAGACACAAACAACTTCCTTGTTATGAGGTGTATCTGCAAATACAAACGGGTCTCTGATGACTGCAACTCAAATGCAGTAAACTACAAGAAATGCAGTGTATTAATTGAACCAGGAAGATCATTGATATCCTTGGGAATCAGTCTTGTGCTTCTGTGAACCCTGACTGACCCTTAGACTATAAGTTCATGTCTGGTATAGGTGTAATACTTAGCTGTGTTGAAATAGTTAATGATGAAATACACTTTTCTTTCTTTTATTTTTTGTAATAGTGGGGAAGTATGAACAGTGTTTCCAAGTCAGAACAGTTCAGTTCATATCATTAAAATTTCATGAGTTATGACTTCCCTTGGTTTTGCTTGAGTTGTGAAGGTGCAGTACCTTGTACTGTATTCCTCTGCTTAATTACTGACAGCTTCTCTGGGGAGTTTCAGTAACATTTACCTTATATTTCTAACATACTTTCATCACAAGGTCTTCTGCTTGCTTGCAGAGATGCAAGAACTACAAAACCATCACACCAGAGACTATAAGAGGAAGAAATCAATGGAAATCCAGTCTTTTAGGTTCTGCTGCTGTGATCATTAATCACTTTCCCTTACACCGTGAGAAAAAAAATAGTTCTCAATTTAATTTTAGTACTGAATGCTAAAGAGGCATTAAGAAATGCACTTACTTCTCTCTGTTGAATATGATGAATTCTTTCCTAACGGTTTCCAAGCACTGCTGCAGGTGTACGTTCTTTAAAAAACAGCATGAATAGGTTGATTAAAAAAGATGAGAAATCATAGACAAAAATCACAACAACACAAACAACACTGAACAAAAAGGCTTATGAATGAATACTGTCAAGAGGCATTTCGAAGACTCATTAAACTGGGCTGTGATAGCACAATCAATCTCATTCTTTTGGAAGAAGTCCCCCACAAAGAATTCCTGAGGATTTTTACATCTGATAGCTCTAGGAAGAACAGCTTGCACGAACATTCAAAATCATTAGGAGTAGCAACATAATTTATAAAACTTCACTGAAATGATAATTCAAGTCTGGAAATTATTGTTAATCTTGACTGTTCATACAATGAATCTTTCTACATGGGACACATTAGTCAAGAGTGGAAAAGACAGCTTTAACATATTTATAAATAACAAGCCTTTTCACTGCATACTTTTCATTTTTGGTAGTAGTAGTGAATAAATACTCTGTAACTATTTGTCCATGTGTGGGAAGTGTTTTTGGCAACTGGCAACACTTTTTCATACTTTAAATGAGCATCTGTGATATCTTAAAAATTATTATAGCTTAAACATATTGTTACTATTTGACTGAAATAAATGGTTGCTTTTCATCTTGCTTTGGAGATGACTTATGCAATGTATAAAATGACAGACAAAGAGGTTGAGTCTCTTTTCAGAGGTGATAAAACTGAACTTAACTGAGTTTGCCTATTAGTGTGCAAACAAAACGCCACTGACTGCAGTCACAGTCCCCATCTTACCAGTGGGCAAGTTTCCTTAGCTCCATCTTTGGATTTGTTTTTGGCAAGTCGCTTTTTCTTTTTATGCAGAGGCTTGGACTCTAAAATCATTTCTTCCAGTTCAAATGTGGGATCACAGTTCAGTCTTCCTTTCTGGTACAAAAGGATTCAAAGTTACTCTTTGAAGCATTGTTGTGGTTTTTTAGTTTGCTTGGCAAGTGTTAATAGAAGTAATAATGAACCAGCTCCTCAATCACATCTGTAAAATGAAAACTGTCTTTTAAGGCCTGGAGTGATGCTCGAAGTTTAAATAAGAGAGATAAGATAAAAATCATATTATAAAGCAATTATAAAGAGTTAGATCCTCTTCCTAGTTATAAACAGATATACTCCTAGAGTGACTAAAGTTATGTTACCCTAGTGAGAGAGATTAATCTGCCCAGGGTCTTCATCAGAAAATCAGTTAGTGCTGTAGAGCATACATGGCACTAGTAATAGTGCAGAAGAGATGGGGAGTACCTCTAAGGCCTTGTTGAAATCTGATTTTCTGAAGTGTTGCAGTGGATTCAGTTACTTAGATACTGTCCATGAGAACAAAGGAAGGAGCAGGCCTGTTTTGGTCAGCAACATTTATGTAAAAAAGGATTTATATTATTATAGAATCCCAGGCTGGAAAGGATCTCAAGGATCATCTGGTCAAACTTTTCCGGGCAAAACCATAGTCCCTAGTCTGGACAAGATGGCCCAGCAACCTGTCCAGCTGAATCTTATACGAGTCCAGTTTTGGGGAATCCACCGTTTTCGTGGGCAGATTATTGAAATGGCGGATTGTTGTTCTTATGAACAATTTTGCTTTTGTGTCCAACTGGAATCTTCCCAGGAGTAACTTGTACCCAATACCCCTCGTCTTTTCCATGTGACTTCCTGTAAAAAGGGAGTCTCCATCTTTGTAGCTAACTTTTAAGTAATGGAACATGGAGATAATGTCTCCCCTAATCCTTCTTTTCTCAAGGCTCTACAAGCCCAGTTTTCTCAGCCTTTCCTCTTATGGCCTATTCCCCACTCCTCTGATCATCTCTGTGTCCCTTCTCTGGACCGTCTCCAGGCTGTCCACATCTTTTTTGTGTAGTGAGGACCAAAACTGAACACAGTATTCCAAGTGTGGCCTGGCAAGGGCTGAGTAGAGTGGGGCAATTACTGAATCTTCCCAGGATTCTTTGCCGGTCACAGCAAAGCACATGGCAGCACCCCGGTCACTCACACTGAGCTTGCTGTCCACCTGGACCTCCAGAGCTGCTGGAGCTGTTCCTCAGCTGGGTAGATCCTGTGCTACATCCCTGGGCTATGTTTTCCCAGGTTTAAGACCTTACACTTGTTCTTGTCGAACTCCATAAGGTTCTTGTTAGCCCACTCCTCCAAAGGTCTTACTGCAAGGTGGTTCTCCCAAAGGCTCCACTTCCCCACCCGGTTTGGTATCATCAGTGGACCTCCTCAGGGTACACTTGATCCCATCACCCACATCATTTGTTAAGGTATTAAGCAGTGTTGGCCTCAATATTGATCCCTGGGGGACCCCGCTTGTGACAGGCTGCCAGTTTGAGAAGGAGCTGTTTTCACTTCCCCTGGGTGCAGCCTGCCAGCCAGTTCCCCACCCATCACATGGATCACTTGTCTATGCCATAACACATCAATTTCTCGAAAAGGAGGCTATGGGAAACTGTATCAAAAGCCTTGGAGAGGTCCAGGTAAACAATGAGAACTTGCCCCATATCAGCTGAGCAGGTTACTTTGCCATTGAATATGATCAGTTTTCAAAAGGACCATTTGCCCTTGGTGAATGCTTGTCGGCTTTTCCCAGTCATGTGCTTCATTCTAATCTGTTATTCTTTTTCTATTCTATCAGTTTTATTAAGGTTTTCCTTACCCATTACACACATTACTTAAATATTTTAGATTCTCCATAGAAAAAAGTTATGTTAATTTGTGATGCTTGAAGCAAATTTTAAGACTGTTTGTTATATCAGGAAGTCCTTTACAAAAAATTTGCAAACAATTTGAATTTTGTCATGGAGGATATTAAAAGCAGCCTCTTTTCCTTTGGGACTGCTGAGTGTTCAATCACACCATTGTCACTGTCAAGGTGGAAGTACCAAAATAAGTCATATATAAATGACAGACATTTTTAGTAACCAAAGACACTAAGCAGTAAAATCACATCAGAAACTACTTGTGTAATTTTTGGTGTCCTACAATGAAACATTTGGTTTAGAGATCACTCCATCATTTTTATTCCTAGTGAATTCTGTATTACCAGAGCATAATATTTAGATATCTGATGCCTTTTCCTGCGTATTATCCAGCCAGCTTTAGTAAAATTTATTTGGTTTTCATTAATGTCAGCTTATGGCTTATTTATATTTATTAATAAATAAATAATTCCTTAGGTTTCCTCAATATCAGTTCCTTTCTTGAGCATGCATAGTTTTGAGATTTGAGTACTTAAAAAATATATCACTTTAATTCTGAAGCTTTAAAAATAAAAGAAAATTATATTTTAAAAAAAACCCCACAAAAATTTATGACTCCAAGCTGAACATAAAGATATTAACTAAGCCATAAAGAAACACATGTGCTAGTTAAGTAAGAACTATGTTTAAGGAATCAAATATAAGCGAGAAATTAATCTATGGGATTTTGCTCTCACAGGCCTCCCATGTGCCTCTTAGCTGCAGAAGGCAGACAAGCTCCTGACAGTCATGGCAAGCTGTCAAAATTTATAAAACTCTCTGGTTTCGGAACACTCCACAGGTCACAGGGCCCCAGTTCACCCTCTCACCAAAGGCTGGAAAACAAGAAATATTTTGTTGTGAGGCCCCAATTAAACAGTGAAAGTTTTGATGGCGCAACAAAGAGAAAGTTCCGGGAAAATGCGTGACCAAACTTGGTCTCATGAAACAGCAAAGTTTCTATGAAAAGAAATGTCGTGCTAGAAAAGACACTTTCATTCTCACCTCACTGTTTTTCCTGACACACTTGATTGACCAGGTGGAACAAGCCCTGCAATATCAGCCTCTTTATGGAAAAGTCTGGTAGAGCTTGTAATGGGACTTTCAGATTAATCTGAACAGATAAATGAAACATTTTACTCCTATTTCCTTTTAAATGTAGAATATTATTTTGCTTCACATATCACAGATTTCCCCCTGTTTTATAGATGCCTGCCAAAACACAAATAAAGTGAATCCAAATGTGAAAAGAAAAGCTGTCTTTGCAGAGTCTGAGACTCTTTTGAATCCCCAAGTATGTTGTACCATTGGGTATGGGGAACTGGATCTCTCTTATAAAATAGTGTGTTGTAGAAGTTTTCCACATGCTCATGGCTGTGGATGAAACTTTTAGCTGGGAGTAGGAGGCGTAAAAAATCACTTGAGTTTTGCCTGAGAAGTCAGTGCACACCTCTGATATCTCAAAGAGCAGCTCTAACTTGAAAAAAGGAAAAGAGGAAAGTCAGTCTCCACTCATCTTGTAGATCCACACCACCAGGAGAATGGAGTTCACAGAACACCAGGCCAGGAAGGAGCTTTGTTCTGCATTGCTCTGCTTAGGGCAGCGACCTGAGAGGGTGTAGGGGAGGATCCTGGCATGGCACAGCAATTATTCCAGCCGCATGGACATCAAGCAAGAGTGAAGGAGTCATGGCCTGGTAGATATGACATTCACTCCTCAAGCTTCCCTCTTGCACTAAGATTGAGCTACAAAGTGAAAGGAAGGAATTTCCCCACAGGTGAACATTGCTGTGGAGTGCCTGTAGGAGGGGCCTGCCTGTCCCTTCTCCTGTTGTGCTTGTTACCTGCTGTACTCCTGGTCTTTCTCCAGTTGCCTGAGGGAGGCCCTGCTTGCCCACCCACAGCTTTCTTCTGCAGGACATTGCTTCCAGAGAGGCTCTGGTCAGGTGCCCAGAAGCCCAGCAAACACTGCCAGCATTGTCTTGGCAACCCACCCTGCTACCTTTGCTCCATTAGGCAATGCTTTCTCGCCTTCAGCTTCTGAAGGGTTGGATCCTGTCCCCAACATGTTTATCATGACCTCTAATGTGCACCTGGATGAAGACAGGGTCTACGTATTCCACCTTCCTCATCTTTATTTACAGTTGCATAAAAAACCCCAGAAACAAACTTTGGTGTGTTACAAATATGTTATTTGGAGAATAATTATAGTGCAATATGACTGAAAAAAGTGAAGCATATTAACACCACAGTCATTGCTTTTTATTCATGGCCCTCAAATACATTTAACTTGAAAATTATCAAAAAAGAAATACCCAGAAAATACCAACAAAATGGGACCAGAGTAAAAAAGAAACCACCGTATTCCCTCGCAGAATCTGAATATTTTACTGTAAGAAATGGTCACAAAGGAAGTAGGTCAGCTTTTGGAACACTACTTTTTAAGTGAAAAAGTAACAGCATACTGGGATGTTAAAACATTTTCCAAATGTTGTTCAAATGTCTAACTTTCACAGCCAAAACAGTCTTCTTGGTATTCTTTGTCTCGGAGTTAACTCTAACAATCATTCACTCTAACAGATGAAATGCAAAGTCTGGAAAAAGTTTTCTTTTATTTGAAAGGGAACGAAAAGTGAACCAAGGTTAATTAGTTTTTGCTGTGATCTATTGAAATGGTACGAATTTTCCCTTAGCTGTGACTGAGTAAATGAAAGTAGAATCCAAAGTAAATCACTGAAGAGCAATAAATACAAGCATAAACAAGTAAAACGGCAGTGATAATTAAAGTCTGAATTTACAAACACTATTCACCCGGAATATCGACTTACGTTAGGAACAAAGCCTGGGGTCACAGCTTTCTCTAGAACAGCATCCCAGTTGACATCAGCTAGGTATGGAGAGTTTTGGATGTCTGCAAGGCTTGAAAGGCGGCACTCCGGGTCCTTAGTGAGGAGCTGTGATCAAGCACAAGGCATTTTCTAAGGGACTGGCTGCCTTATAGAAGAGTAAATGTATCACATACATAAATTGTATGACACATATTTTTAAGCAAGAAAATGGCTAGGGAATCTTCTAACAGATGCTAGAAATCCCAATTTAAAAAAAATTAAAAGTAATAACTCATAGGATATGAGTATAATTTAATTGCCACCAGATGGCTGTTGCAGGCATGAAGCGTGTAAATGTATTAGCAACAAAAGTCTGCTTACAAATACACAAGAGCCCACGCAAAATGAAACATCACAGTTCAATGCCACCCAACAATTTGTATTTTGTCTTCAGTTTTTTGGAAGATACAGTTACACTGAGCATCCTGGCAGCAATTAAAATTATCCACCTCACTGCTCTATCTGCTCAAAACTAGATTGCTAATTGCTGCAAAAGACACATATTTTTTATTACTCTATTCAGACATTCACAAATATTTCCTGTTCAAGTATCAATATTGATGGTCTGAAATACCTAAAAGAGACAGATTGTCTTTGCGGTGTGGCCAGACAATTAAAGCAAACAAAACACCGGGATTTTAGGAAGAAAACAATTTTTAGGTTCGTATACATTCAGAAAGAGCCTTGTCTTGTAGCTTAGCGACATTTACAGCAAAGTGGCTCAACTTTTGTTGTTGCAACTATAGCAACATGGGACAGGAAGAGATACAGCCATTTTAATTTCTAATCTCCCTGTCTGGAAACTGCAGCAGAAATCCAGAGGGCAGAGTAGTCCTTCCTTCCCTGTCCCACTTTCATATCCATAGCTGAGGGGAAGTGGGGCCAGGGCAGAGAGGAGGAATTACTGATCCCCAGACTGCTACTATCACTAGTGAATCAGGTTTAAAATAAAAGAAATAGTAAATTTTTACTTGTCTGAAGCCATGAAAAGCCTGAGTGTAAGCCTAAGAACAGTGCACCTTCTGAAGAGAAAATACCGCACCACTCGCATTCAGAACAGCCTAGAAATAAGCCCTGCTCTCTTATCCTTGAAATGTTGACTACCTAATGTGTGTCTTTGTCTGATGACTTTTCCAGTATTGGAGGGGCTTCTGGAAGAGGAGAGAACAGAGGACAGAAGGTATTTGTGCTTTCTTACCTTTTTCAGTAGTGCTATCATGCCCTTGCACCATGCAGATGAGTAGTGAACTCTTTCTATCTTGAACATGTTGAGTATCTCATCAATGGGGGTGGCTGAATGAATTTCATAGGGCCTCTGGGATAAAGTTAAATCAATATCAAGTTAGAAAGAATGGATAAAAGAGTGCAGACTATTCACATTTTCTTGAGCTCAGTATTGTTTATCTTGGAAATATCAAACCCACGAAATCATAACAATTTGGAGTCTAATCCTCCATGTGTGTGCTTTTCTTTGGTTGTGATGAATGTAATTACTCATAGATGCATTTCCTCTGCAAATTTTTCTCTCATGAAAGAAAGTATCAGTTCAAATGAGATGAATAAAAAATTTTGTTCCTGGAGCATTCTATGTGAAATGTGGATTATTTACTATTTTTTGCTTGTAGTACTAGTGATCAGTTCTTGTGACCTAAACTGACAAAATTGAAAAGAGGTAGCTGAAAGGAGCTTTGTCATCCTGATTTTCCTGAGTAGCAGGCAAAGAAACTAAAAAATGCTTACAAAAGTCTGTGTCAGAATCATAGTAAAAAAGAAGACTCCAAATCCCAATTCTTCTCCTTTGCCCTTTTTTAAAATCCAAAATTAACACACTACATGGATCTGCTGTCAAGTGTTTGCAGTGCCTAAACTCCTCTATAGATGAAGAAAAGCTCTGGTCTTTGCAGTGCTTTGTTCATGAAGTTTTCTCTGATTTATCTTTTATGACATGCAGAATTTGGAAATTAAAGTACTACATTAAAATTTATATTCTTGTTATTTTCTGTGCACGTACTTGTATGTTTGAAGCCAGTTGTTATAATTATACTCAATGTATTTTTGTAAACAAGGACAGAGAGTGGATTGTTTGTGAATTAAGTCGCACCTAGCGGGTGATAAATATGTGATATGAGATCTGCAGCTAAATGCCATCCTAGCAGCAGTGCACAAATTAATGCATCATAATTCATAAACAACATAGAGTTACCTATTAATCCAATATCCTGAACAGCAAAGGGCAGATGCTCATTACCTTGACTAAGAACTGAATCATCCCTTTCATTTTGCTAGTATGTACTGTTAGGAGATCATAATTTAAGAATATTTCTAGGTGTTAGTTATCTATTCTGTTAAGGAATTGGAGTCACTCTTCATAAAGACCCAGGACATATTCTTATTCTGGGAAGATTCATGCACATATTTATCTTTGAACATATGTATGAAGCAAAGTCCATTCCAAGGCACTGGGGTGTTCTAAAAATAAATTCAAGAAGGGCTTAAATCTTTTTGCTTTGATTCACATTCAGTTAGCCCATTGTCATTTAGCTATACCATGTCCATATTAATTCAACAGGACCTAAATGTCTGCTCTAAATACATAATTTTCCTGAACTAGGTTCAAAATTGTCATTAGAAATAGTCTGTCATATGCTTTTCCCTACACGTGGTAATGTTGCCGTAAAACAGTTGTTAAAAATGAAAATTTTACATGCTTTCTGTCACCTACAAGCAACTTACCGCTGACTTAACTTGATGTGATCAATAGGATCATTGAGGCAGAATGTACACCAATTGTTGAAAATGGCAACTAACTCTAAAAATAGCCACTATAAGGAATAATGAATCATGAAAAGTTTTTCTCTTAAGGATGTTTCTGCCCATGCCTTTTTCCTCACAGGAAAATCCCTAAAGCTTACCTTATTTTCAAGATTATTAGCATTCTAAAGTCTTGATTTTTTTTGATTTGCAGAGATTTTAAATATTTTTATTAGTTAATTTGAACTATAAATGGCCATTATAAGTTTGGTCTTTTGAGGCCCTTCATACCTTGATTTCCCCTGTTTTTCAGCTATTCAATCCACTCAAGGGTCTTATCCCTTCAGTTCTGTTTTGTGAAAAAACAAAAAAAAAATCTGATTTGCTTCTGTTCAGGATTTTTAATCAAAGGTTTTTGTTAATTGTTCGCTTTGCAGTGAAAGTCAGAATCTGGGAATCCCACCTCCTATCTTGTTCCTTCACTTTGTCTCTACTGAATTCATGGTATATACATTTATTGTAGCATTTTAGCAGTTCTCCATAGCTCATGAGCAGACTGAGATATGGCACGGTTTGCATCATACAGTTCAATTACAGTTTAATTTCCTGGGCCTAGTGAAAAGATCGATGTTTGATGCAAAGCTGTATTAATTTGCTTTTTTCTTGCTAGGTGTTTTATTAGCAGCTGGATAAGGAGAAAAATGTACCTACAACTTATTGAGAAATATTAGCTGTACTGTGGATAACCAAAAAATGGTGCAGGCAGCTCTGTTCTGGACACAGCATGCTCCTGTATCTACAGGCTGATTTCAAGCAGAACATGTTTTTGGCTGCCCAGCAGTAGGAAGCCAGACATGAGAATGGCAGGAATGCCTTGAGCACCCTTGAGCAGTAGAGGCAAATAAAAACAAAAATTCAGCTCAGAGAAAAACAACTCATTTTTACTCATTTTACTTTTACTTATCACCTCTTGAATTCAGGCTGTCAGTGTCATACGCTACGCACAGCTCTGAGGTGGAAAATCAAATTTGTGATGTTTCTTATTTCCAATGCTCCTTCCTTGCTTGCCCCCTGCCTTTCCCATGCAGTAGCATACAGCAGGCTCCAGCTGCAGAAAGCCCTGTGCCCTGTGGTGCCACAGCCTCCTCTTTGCCCACGGCTGCTGCTGCTGTTGCGGGTGGGCTGCTCCGAGCGCCCGCCCGTGTTCTTGGTGGCAGTGGGGCTGTTTCCTTGCTGCTGGACAAAGAGCTGTGGAAGCCTGGAGGAGCAGGGGCTGCGTGCTTGCGGGTGTAGCTGCAGCCTTGTGTGCAAACCGTGCCTTCGTGGCCATCTGCACGGAGCTGCTGCAGCAGATGGGGCTTCGGAGATCGCAGTTGTTGAGACGGCAATGTGCCTCGGGTTAAGCACATTTCCTCAACCCACTGCTACTTCTCTTGTCATCACTCGTGTCAGTTTAGGCCTTGTCTAGACTAGAAAAAATTAGAAAATATGGAGGCTATGGGAGTCCATAGGTGTGGCCTGCTAAGCCATCCTCTGGCTTGCTCAGTAGCCAAGAGATGCTCTTCAGGAGAAAACAAGCATCTGGCTTGGTTGGCTTGAGCAGGTACAGATGGCAATGTTTTTATTAAAAAAAAACAAACAAAAAATTGATTCAATCTCAACTTTGCTTTGTTTGTAGCCAGATTGACTTTTTCAGGAAAGACTGTATGGATCTTGGCAAATGGATATCAGTCTATATTATTTTTCATTTATTAAAGTGAATTTGTCACATCAAAGTTATCTTTTGTGATTAGTCTTGGGAGTTCAGCTTTCATTAATAATCATTCATTGCTCTCCTTTCTTGGAGACACTCACTGGTGACACTCAAGGGTTGATATAAAACCATCAGGATGTTCTCTTAATTTACTGTAAGTGCAGCTAGAACTACCATCTGTGACTAGGATTGATGATGTACTATGCTTATCACTGCCAGACTTTAACTTTCCCGTTCTAGGAAGAACGTCAGCCTAAAAACTCCCTAAGGTTTGAGAATTATGGTAGAGAAAAATTGATAATAATTGTTGTTTTGTTGTTTTTGTTAAGAAAGGTGTTTAATACTCCTCTGCTTTGAGAGATGAAAGAGTCTTTGCATGGGAGAGATCTTTGTCTCAGGAGCATGACTTTTGCTGTTTCTATGGAAATGCAAAATAGATTGGCCAAATTTTTGGCCTTTGAAAAATGTAGCTTCTGAAGTAATAATATGCAGACACTCTGAAATTAAGTTTTCCATCTAAAAGTGGGAATAATAATTATTCTTTATTTCTATTTTCCTTTATCTGTCATCCTACATGAAATTGTGAGATCTTTGTGGGATGGATTGTCTGGCAACACAAGGCAGCAGAACTGTGTTAGTGACATAATATAAAAAAATACTTCTTCCCTTTCAAAAAAGCATACTGCAATGCAATAAAATCCTCTTGCCAAAACAGGAATGAAAAATAATTTAAAAACCCTGAACAGCTGCTTTAGCTACGTCATCATCCTGAAATAGTATCTAAATTACTGTTTTCCATGGGGAATAGTAAATATTTAAGCAACTGACTGAAATCCTTTGAACCAAAATGGAAAAGAATTTTCCATTATCTTCTGTGATATTCAACCATGCTCAGGAAGATTTTTCATTAAGCTTATTCACATAATTGATTAGATAAGAAACAAATGCACTGGAAGATAAGCATTTTCTGTATTTGGGCCAAGCATCTTAGGATATTGCATTAGATCTCTTATGGTATTAGCCAAGAGAATCAAAGATATAATAGAGTCTGAAGTAACTCAACTTCTATTTGAAAAAAAATTACCATTGTTTGCAATTCAGCATTATAAAGAAGTCATTAAACATTAGGCCTTTCCTTAGCCAAATGGAGGCAAATTTTCCTAATGTATTTGAGTATGGAGTGAAACTTTCCCAAGAGTGTTTTCAGCTGGGAAAGAACCAGGACAGCATTCCTGACCTGGGCCTTGCACACTCAAATTTTATCCTGAAGAGTGCAATCAGGGGCACTGCAAACTTGAGACTTTTGTTGGATAACAACAAAACAATCCATCATTCTTACCCAACCCCTCAGTAATTCATATGCTGTAATTCCTAGTGACCACCAGTCTACTGGGTACGAGTATCCTGGACCTCCATCCATAAAAGCCTGGAACACTTCTGGAGCTAAAACAGTAAATCAAATTCAACAGAAAAGCATTTCATTAAGGTTGGACTGTGGACATTATTTCACAGCTGAAAAATGAATAAGGATTCAACAAACTGGAATTAAATAGATTTGGAAGCACAGCATTTTCAGGATGTAATTTCAGTGCCTTGTTTTACTGATAACAAGCAATCTTCGCCAGTCAGGGTATTTCAAAAGTCAGCCATTTCATATGTCAATTCTTACCTGTTTCATTTAAGTTATGTAAATAAAAATAAGCAATAGGACGGGAATTCTTGGTCTGAAGTGTGACTTAGAACATTTAGGGTAATGTAAACATTTTATGGGAAAATATCTGCGAGGTGATTCCTCGTGATTGATGGAGGTGTTGAATATGGTAAATCTCATCCTTATTCTACATTTGGATAGAACTAATCAGACAGGTTTTAATAGTATTGAACATAGGGAAATGGTACTTATTTAGAAATCCTGACACTGATTTTACAGTGTGAGAGACTGGCATGACTAGAAGAAAACACACTGCCAACGAAGTAATGACTTCCATAAAAGTAACTTTTGTGGAGGAAAAGAAAAGGTATTTTCAAAACAAGGATCCACTTGTCTAACTTCAGGAAAAAACCTGTACTAGATAATGCTACTGTAGTCTCTTCAGAAAACCAGATATAAAAAAGAGTGGAAAGAAGTGAAATGAAATGAAATGAAATGAAATGAAATGAAATGAAATGAGAAAAGAAAAGAAAAAAAAAGAAAAGAAAAGAAAAGAAAAGAAAAGAAAAGAAAAGAAAAGAAAAGAAAAGAAAAGAAAAGAAAAGAAAAGAAAAGAAAAGAAAAGAAAAGAAAAGAAAAGAAAAGAAAAGAAAAAAGAAAAGAAAAGAAAAGAAAAGAAAAGAAAAGAAAAGAAAAGAAAAGAAAAGAAAAGAAAAGAAAAGAAAAGAAAAGAAAAGAAAAGAAAATTTAGTCATGCTTTTCTAATGATTTAACAGCAGAATCTCAGTACATTTTGTGAAAACAACACTTTCACTGGAGATTTTCTAAAGAACACTGTCCCCGGCCATAACATTATGCTAGATTACAATTACCATGTGAGCCTCTTCTGGCCATGATACCGAGTCTCATGTACCACATTACCACTTGATTACCACGGCCTCACGTTGTGGTGTGCACACTGCAGTGAATGATATAGTCTGCTCACCTTATTTCTGACTGGCAGTTCGGGATTTCACTATTTATGGCATTTAGAGAAACACCTTAAATAAATGGAAAGACATTCCTTTTAGAGGAGTTTTTGCAGTCCTTGCATTATGGATGTGAACCTAATAGTTTACAGCTGCAGACCGGACTTCAGAAAGTCTTCGAGAGCCAAATATAATAGAAGATTTCAGCATCCATTCATTAGTTATGGCAGAACTCTAATATGAAAAATAAAAACAGTGAATGTATGAAAGTGGTCTTACACTCTGTGACCAGCAGGATCATGTTTAAACACATTCGGTATGAGATCTGCAGGCACCTAAATAAACATTTTTGCTGGAATACATGTGTTTGGAGAATAGATGACCAGTGGATCTCTGGCAGAGGAAAACTTGTGCTGTGATCCAGTATGACATGAATCAACAATGCCATAAGAGTCATTACACTGGGTTAACTCTGTCTCACCTCCAGATGACATCGCTTCCCTTCGCATGCTATATCTTCATGTGTATTTCAACTCTTATTTGCATGCTGCTGGTGTGTAGGTACATCTTACATGTGTGCAGTCTATCAGATAGGTGGTGAGAACATAAGCAGCATTTTTTTTATTACTTTAGTGGATTAATGCACTTAAATTGCACATCAGGCACCAAACTTATATTTTGAATATCACCATAGGCACCTTGTAGTGAAGGTTTGCTTGATTTACCCGCATTCGTTATGGTTTTTGCCCACCGTGTCTAGATGATGTACAATATCTCATTGCAGAAAATAGGCCTTTGGCATTTTTACTGAACTATGCAGGTATAATATTGGTTTCACTATTTCTTTTATAGCTTTAACATTTTGATAATGAGACAGATCACTATCTGATTTCTGTGAGATAGAGGTGAAAGTACTTTATTGATGTAACCTGTGACATTGCCAGAATGGTGCAGCTGTTTTGCTAATTTAGTGACTGAGCTATTGACTTATATTTTATTTTATTTTGTTGTTCTAAAAGCTTCAAGGTCGACTCATCCTACATTAAGCGGATCAGCAGAAAATGCTTTCTTTTGCCCTGGAGTTTTGAAGCTGTTTTCTCACCTTAAGCTGATGGCATTGTTAGGTCAGGATATGAGCAGTTCAGGTCCTTATTTTTAAAGCAGATAGCCCCTTTTTGCCTGCTTTAACAGCATTATTTTCAGTCC
The DNA here is from genome assembly GCA_013397755.1 of Cnemophilus loriae. NCBI lineage: Eukaryota > Metazoa > Chordata > Aves > Passeriformes > Corvidae > Cnemophilus > Cnemophilus loriae. The sequence continues at coordinate 2,235,596 of VZTF01007181.1, read as the reverse complement.
AGCTGGAATGCCTCTCTGCATTCCCTCAGCTCCAGCGAAGCGGTTGCAAACTCTCTTCCCATGATGGGGAGACTGGCAGAGGGTGCAATATGGTTTGCAGTATCCTAGGTACAGGTTTTTTCTCAGGCTGAAATCTCAACCACGTTGAAGCCAAAAGACCTTTCTCTAGTTTGACAAGGCTGTTAAATACCCATTTCACACTAAGCTTGTGATTAATGCGTCTAAAAGTCTTTTTGAACTGAGACATTAGGTGCAAACGAAGGGCTCCAGGCTGTGTGCAGACTTCTGGAGTTTGTCTGCTCATTCAGAAACAGAGCATGATCTTACAGAAGGACAGCAGACCCTCCAAATCATGGAGTTAGCTGAGCTCTGAAGAACTAGCGCTGTGAAATACAGGACATAATATTAGGTTTTGCTGTAAGAAATAACTATGCCAGGAGAACCAATTCAGTGTGCAAATTGGCTAGGATAAAAACAAATAAAAACTCTGAAAGGAAAGATGAAATTCTGCATTGATTTTCTTTAACATTGTTACTTATACAGACTATCTGTAATCTTTTAAAATTTGAACTTGATCCCAGGGTCAGCTTGGACAGCTATCCTGCAGCCTGCTCTGGGTAGATTCTTCCAAACGATGATCAGATTTGAGCTTGCCAGCTTGGAGCAAGGGCAACAGCTCTGCTGTGTGCACCCTTTGTGAACATATCCTCTCTTGCCATAACAGATTTAGGATGAGAAGAATACTTCATCTTTTACCCCCATGCATCTACATAGGCAGAAGTATTCTGCCTTCAAGAGTTTGTGTGAACAAGAGTTAGAGTACCTGCAAGAACAAGAGTTTCAGATCTTTTTCCACTGAACAAAGGCTTTCCAGGAAAATAAATGGGTTTAATAATGGGTTTGATCCTGCAGTTTGTTTTGGCAGAGAGCTGTAGCTACAATCACATACACTTAGGGGAAAGGCAGTAGATGTTTGCATGGCAGAAGCTCAACTTTTAAACAGTGAAGATAAATCAAGTAATAGCAAGTCTAGCAGCAAGAGTGAATTCAAAGAAAAGTAGAGAAGTGTTGCAACTGGTAGATCCTACATGTTCTCGCAGCTTCCCCTGACCTAAGTTCTTTGATATGATGGAGAACTGCATCTTCCTAGAACTGTCTGAAGAAAGACTCAACAGCAGGAACCTGGTCCAGCCTCAGTGCCCACCCTGCTTTGAGCAGAGTTGGACTAGAGGCTCCTGGGGCCCCTGCTATCCCGAGTCACCCCACAATCCCGTGATCCTAATGGAGCTCAAGCAGCCAGCTCCTCACAGTGCATCTGAGTGGGGTGACAGAGGCGTCTGAGGCCAGAAGCCTCAATGGGATCTTTACAGCTTCTTCCTCTTGGCAGTCATCATGAACCGCATGGGCTCTTCACTTCTGCTCAGACACCTGAAAAACCTGTCACGCGAAGTACCGGGAACTTTTAAAAGTCTGGAACTCAGAAGCAATGCAGTCTTTTTGTTTGGGTTATTGCTTTTCATGTTTCATGAAGTGTGATCTGACACCTTTCATGCAACTTTTTGAAACGATGAAGAAAGACCCTTTAAATACCACTGCCATTCTAAGCTGGGACATCTGTACTAATTTTAACAGAGCAAACAATAAAATCAGGAATGTCTCTGTGTCTTATACGATAATGAGTAATTGCACATATTAACTTCAGCATCTAGCCAAGCTAAAATTCCTTCCATTGTTTCTTTTCTGCATCTTTATTTTTTCCTTAATAATACACTCTCATGGTTTTGTTTATCTTTGCTTTCTTGAAAAATTGCATAAATGAATCTGCTTTTGTACTGCATTGTGTTCTTCAGTGCATTTCTTGTTTGTCCCCAATACAAATTTCCAGTCAATATTTTTTCCCAACTAATCAATTAAAAGAAATCCTCTTCAGAGATGTGTCTTTTGATGCTTTTGCACTGTATCTTTTTAGTAGTGCCATATTACTGCAGACTGTAGGAAGTAAATAAATGGTTATTTCTCTGTAAAATAAAACCATGCTGGAGGACAACATATGAACAAATTGAATGTGAAAGCAAATCTAGTGGGTCTGCATTCATCTCAATGGCTTACTGGGATATCCTTACTCCTGTTCTGTAGGTTTGTGCAAAAGGGAGTAATTCCTGACAAATCCATTCATGTATATAACTATCCACTGGAATTTTCATACCAGTCATACGATCTGCAATGTGAATTATGTAGATGATGCATCACATATTGTATACATATTTTCCTAAAGATCTGTAACAAAAATAAAGTTATAAAAAAGAAGATTTTATGTAGCTTGTTGGTAATTATCTATCTTTATTTGTGGAAAGATATTAATATCGCTCAACATGATTAATGAGCTTGAAATAAAAGAGAATATCAATGTAAGTGCAAACAAAGCTAAACCAAAATTTCACTATTTTTTCCTATTGTAAAAGTCCATTTTGTCAAAGAAGAAAATGTATTAAGTACGGTTTCTGAAAATCTGCTGAGCATTCATTGGTATCATAACTCCATAAATTTTAAGTGCTCTGGCCCTCTGAAATTCAGACTATTTTTACTTTGGTGCTCAAAGGTGAGTTTGAAAATGCTGTACATGATAAAATGATCAATTTGAGGTCTATCTCTTGGTGTGGTTGGCAAAAAGAATAGCTGTTATTATTTCTGATGAAGCATCTGCATACTAACAAATCAGTCTATTTAAGCAATAACTTGCAAGTCAGTCTTGCAAGAAGGATTACTGAAAGGAGCTGACTGTCCACGAAAAGCTAAATGTTGCCAATGACAGTTGGTCAGCAGTTCCTGCAAAATGCCCTGTGCCAGTGTTATCAATATGAGAAACTGAAAATGAAACTAACAAGCAAAGAAACCCAGTGGTTTTGTCTCTTTTTTTTTTTTTTGAATGATCCAGTTCAGGTGGATATGTCCAAAACATTTGTTAAGAATGAAATCCCTGACATTGCTCATCCAGTTGTCTAGCTACAGATCTCTGTAGTCTATTTGCATCTCAGCAGAGACCCTACGTGTCAGTAAGGGGAATCAGAGGTTTGTGGTTTACAGGAGGGGTTGCAAAGCAGCACACTCTGCTGTAGTCATTGCAGCAAAACATACTTCAGTGGCATGGATTTTATTGTAGTGCCTGAGATTTCAGATTAGAAAATCCATTCCAGTGTCATTAACTGGGATTCAGCCTAATACCGCACTGCCAGGCGTCATTCCCTTTCCATGTATTAGTTCCTGATCTTGGGAAAATAATTATATTTATAAGTATAAATTGATATATACACATACATACAATACACACAGCATAAGCAATTTTTTGACTGACTAGCACAGGATAAGCTGTTACAAGCTGAGATGTTTGCAAATTTTAAATGTGTGAATGATGATGTATATAACACATTTATAGTTTCACCTTGCTGAATCGGGCTTAAGGCGTGACAGATTGAGCTGAATAAAAAATGAACTTGATTTTTGGAATAATATTCCAAGAACCTTAAACTGAGATGTTTTAGTGAAATATTAATTGCTTTCTCAGCACTGTGATGAGAAAATATTAATTTTCATTTTCTCCTGAGAAGTAAATTAGTGGTCAGTAATTTTGCTGGATCATGGTTTAAACAGAAAACAGAAATCAAACTACAATAACAACAAGTGATCTTCTATCCAGACTAGAAGCTGTTTCAAGAGCAAAATGGAAGAAAACAACTTCCCTCTCCCTGAATATAAATGTGGATTTGGTAAACTATCAATTTACCTCCTAGTGTTTACTTTCTCATGTGCTAAAAAGGTCTAAATTATAATGGTCAGCCTTCTGACTCAGAGCTTTAGACTAGCCAGCTGCTAACTTCTATTTTATAAGGCAAAATGCTGCTTAAAGCCTGACCATGCTGGGATGGCAATTTTCTAGCATGAGATTTATACTTGTTGTAGCCCTGTAACCGATTTTGCACCATTATTCACACTATACACCTCAATAGTTTTAATACTCATATTTAATGCAATTATTCAGTCAAAGTAAATAATTTAGATACCATTACCTGAAAACAGACACGGCATTTAGAATGCCTTATTAGTTTTCCATATGGCTGTATAACATCTCCTGCCCTTATTCAGCATGCTATCCTCATACAACCCCGTTTTACTCAGCCACTGAACAGAACTCACTTCTTGACCTTGCACAGAGAAGCCCTTAGTGGCTGAACATCTGGATCAGCCTCAGAGAAACAACCTCAAGTTGCTACCCCTGTTGAAAGAAAGCCCAGCACCAATGAGCATGTCATGGTCTTCCATTATTGAACATGAAGTTATACACAAACACCTTCTCAAAAGATCACAGTGGCTGCAGGGCTAGTTTTTCTAGCAATTTTTAGAAGAGGTTTTGTCCAAAAATATCCATTTGGTGTCTGGAAGATTGTTCCAGCATGTAGACAGCAGCTGTTCTACCCAGTACTGAAATTAGTGGGTCTGCAGAACTGGGGATTCGCAGGACAGACTATACCTGACACGCCAGAAGGACTATTGCATACTCCTGCATCACATACTCCTACCAGGTTAGGAAATAACTTTGCACCAGTTTATACATGCAAAAACCTGCAGAGGTTGGCCTGACCAAAGAATAGGAGTTATCCAGGGGGCAGAAGGGCCCTGCTGGACCCTGTTTTCCACCTCTGCTGGACATCTGCTCCCCTCACATCTGCCTGCAGAGCTCCACAACACACCAGGCCCTTTCAGGCAGCTAATAAATAAATAAACAAACAAATTAACAAAGAAAAAGCCCAACCCAAAACTACCTCTTGAACTCCGAGTGGGGTGTTTATTAACTGAAATAGTCAAAAAAATGATTGTATTAGTAGTTTTGCTGGAAGATCTTAAAGGATGGTAGCAGGTCAGAGAGCACAAAGAGGTAAAGAGCAGCTGGAGGTAATAACTTCTTTCCTGATCTCCTGAGGTTCCCCAGCTGCTTCTGTTCCTACTCATTAGTGTCAGAGTGCAACCAAAACCTGAATGCCTGCTCGCAGCTCAGTGCTTAATCTCTTCAGGCACGTAGCTCCTAGCAGGAGCCGAAAATCCCATCAGTGTGGGGAGTATTTGTTTCAGCACCTCAAAGTCTCACACAGCCACTCTTAGTTGTTGCTTAGAACAAGCAGAAGCCTCCCTCATCATGCTGGCATCATGTTATTTCCCTGGGATCAAAAGGTCAGGTAATGACATGACCAGGGAAACTCTGCAGACAGGCAAACACCCTGTAGGATAAAGGCAGGGTTTTTAAAAACTCAAACACTGCCTTAGCTGCATTCAAAATGCAATGAGCTGCAAAACACTATTTAATTTCAGAGCACTGTAACGTATGAGTGCAAGAAAGACCGACCAAAGATTGACACTTTTGAAAACAACTCAGAATTTTCCCTGCTATATTTTAACCATCTGAGGAACAAATTTAGCCCTATGGGATAATTTTTTCTACATGAAAGGTTGATATCAGGACATCCACTGACTTTCCTCTGAGTCCAATTGTACACCTACACTGTATTAATTAATAAATATGCATGACTCATACATTTTAGAAGTTCAGTGGACCAATGTAAATCCACAATCCTCTGGTAATCTCAGGCATACAGTCATTGTTCACCATGACAGAAACCTATGAAAGGAGCTGTGAAAATCTGAGATAACAAGCCCGTAAGATCGGAAGGGGGTAACTGCAACCTTTCACCTAATTTGTGAGTGATTTCATTGACTTTGGATTTTTGTCAGGTGTATTTGTGTAATAAAATGTATTTTATTGGTTTGATTTAAGGTGAAGTCACAGTGCATCATTTGAATATCTTCAGTCTCTGCTGAGAAAAACATCAAAGACTCTACCTAGTCCCCTCAAACCCTCCTACCAATAAAACCAAAAACTCCCAAAACAGAAAACAAAATTAAGCAACAAAACCATACAAAAAACCCCCACAAAAAAACAAACAAACCTTAAATGCCCCAAAATATAACCTGTGAATGGAAAGTTTTTGCAACACTCAGAAATAATACACAGATCTATGGAAATTGATCATTCCAAAATATTTCAGTAAGGAGAAAGCTTATGCTATAGGACTCAAACACACGTAAATTTGCCAACGTGAGGAATAAAAAAATGGTGATACCTGTCATGTTTTCTAGATGTGTTTTACTATTTAACTTTTGGGTTTGTAGCTGAGCACTGTGTTGCAGGGTAGAGGGCCATCACTACAGATGGGTACCCGGCACAGAGCATATTATTTGAGACACACAGGTATTTCTTGCAGCCTTGTTCATGAGAGAGCAATTTAAGAAATGTCCTTTTTTTCTTTTTTTTTGCATAAAGATGGAACAGTGTTGAAAGTAGCAAAGACTCACACAGGTCCTTCCAGTCAGGTGGGCACACACTTCCCTTTCACACAGGAGGCCAAAGCAATATCCTTCTGCAGGAAGAAACAGCCACAGCTGAATTGCCCAGCACAGGCTGCAGCCAGGGTCCATGTCCTGCCCTGCACTGGCTTTCCCGGTCCACATCCCATTGCAGAATGGAGGGGGTCCTCCACAAGTGCTTGTGCTCGTTTGTTGGCAGCAGCTGTGCCTGCCAAAAGCCAGCCTGGTCTCAAAGGAGGTTTTGCATTGCTTGCCAGGGCGGGATGACAGCCTGAGACCATACAATTTTACAAAGAGCTATTCCTACAATAGAGCCTTGACAACACCCTCAATCACAGGTGTTGTAGAAGGTTTGAGCAGTGAATTTTGGAGGGTAAAATCAGGCACGGGTGACACACAGGTTTCCCAAATCAGCTGAAGGCACGCATTGCCTTCTGCAGTCATAGTCATGGCCACCTGAACAGTACAAGACAGAAACTCGGAGGACACCCAAACTCTGAGAAGTTGATTTCACTTCAGCATTTTGGGTCATTGGCTTTGAGAGGAAAAGCTGCAGAAGCAGCTGGAAGTGTCTTGCCCTGCCAGGCTGTTGGCCTTGTTCTTTTCACACATAGTGCTGCCCCTGTCTTTGTTCCTATGTGTGGTGGGTATTTCACTTGTCTGAATGAATCGGCTGGGAAGAGGGGAACATGGAAATTGACAGTTTCTAGAGAAACATTCAGGTTCAGGTACAGTGCATTCTGCATAAACATTTAATAAGCAGGGAAATAGGCAGGGACTATTTCAGGCTGAGAAAGGCTTAGAGGCTAAAAGGCTAATGTGAAGTGGGATTAAGCAAAGGCTGCAGGAGCTGACTCACACCATGCTTAGCATTACAAGATAGGCATCGTAATCAGAACAGCTAGGGCATTTTTACAACACAATATCAATTCACTCTGTTTTTTTCCTGGAAACCATTTTTATTCAGTCGTGCTGCATGTGAACAAATCACTCCCTAGCAATTTCTCAGCCTATTTCAATCAGATTTCAAAGAGGAATGGAGGCTTTAGAGATAGTGTTTTTGTGTTTATTTCCTTAAATTGGCCATAGGAAGAAGTGAGAAATCCTATAAGTGCCTCTACTAAGGGAAAGGCTGGAGAGTGCCCTCATATCTGATTAAACATAACAGGATCCACATGAGAGTAAGACTTCATAAACCTTCAAGAGGGGGAAAAAGCTTTCATCACATCTCATACTGTCATCATTGTGAAAATCAGCATAAGGCATGTCTTACAGAAACTGCTAAGTTTCCTTGGTTCTGGTACTCAGCAAGTACCATGCTTGAAGGTGACTTTGTCTTGTTACACCATGGTTAAAGCATGGTTTGAATTCCTGGTAATAAAAGCTTACCAGCAATCGTAGACCCAACCTCCCCAATTCTGTTTTTTTCTATTTCTCTCATAGGCTAAATGTCTCAGGAGAAGCCACATGCAAAGCCTTTGATGCAGCCTGACAAACAGAAACCATTGCAACTGAAAATTCTGTGTAGCATTTCACTAAAGTTACAATTCTTCACAAAATAAAAGGTGTAAACTAAAAGAGGGAAGCAGCACCAGTGAATGTCTGGCCGTATCTATCACACACTTAATATTTGGTTTGTTGAAGCTTTGATATCCAAACTGTGCCATAGAGAATCCTTACCCATCACTTTTCATGTGAAACAGAGGATTTTTACAGCTCCAGAAATTTTGCTGTTTTCTTACAGCTCCAAATAAATGTGAGAGTGATTCTTCTGACTCTGAGTGGCAAAGACTGCACTTGTGGCTTTTGTGGCATCTTTGCATTTCTGAGAGGTGAGGAAGGCACACTGAAGAGGAAGTAAGCTGGTGGATGGTGTGATAGCCTTCATAAAGGAAAGGAGAGCATTTTTTGGCACTGTTTCTTCTTGTGAGGTTGTTGGATATGGTGGAGATCTGATGTGTAGGGAGGAGGCTTCAGAAGTGGAACAACCACATGAGCCAGGGTGAACCAAGACCAGATCCATTAGTGTGAAAAGGTAAATTTTTTTCCCATCTCCCATCTTTGCCTTGAACTCCTGATGCTCTATATCCCATGCCTGTGCTATGCTGCTCATTTCATCTAAGCAGAGTCACTGAACTAGCTGGTCATGGGCAACAGACTCCAGCTCCTGCTAACCGCTGATTCACAACAAAAAACACATCATATGTGAAAAAACTACTCTCATTCAGTGCCTGGGACTGCTCTGCCAGTCTCACAGCCGGTGTGGAGGCACCCTGCAGACGCCTGCCTGCTTCATGTGCAGGGCAGTACAGTGCTCCTTGTGCTGTGAAGAACATCGGTGTCAATTCCTGTTTCTCAGGCACATGCTTTTACTCCTATGCTAATATGCAGAGGTGTGGCAGCACAGTGGCCTTTGGTTTCCCAAATTACAGTTTCAGTACATGATAGTTTACCAATAGTTCACCATTGGACATGTGTTAGGTGTGCTCTGAGCGTGTTTGCTAGAGAAAGACTCTTGGAGACACAAATAACTCTTAGTATACAGTTTCCTGAATCCAAATACATACAGTTTTAGGCTAGTCATCTGCTCAAACAACGGCAATTCCATATACAGAAAAAACTAAAACAGCAGATATGTAGGAAGCCACAAACAGGACAAATCACACATACACTTAGTTATGGAAGCTAGCCTAACGTTGGTGGGACAAATGACCTTCAGGGGATGCTTTGATGAGTTATTAACTTAGCCATGATGCTCACCTTTTTGACACATCGAGATAGGTGAACTGAATTTTACTCTCCCAGCCTTAAGTCAAACATACATTTTAAATATATTATCACTATAGGTATAACATGTCCCTTAAAAGTCATAGGGCAAGGACTTCAGCATGTAGTTACACAGAACTCTAATTTTAAACAGACACATTTTTCAGGAACTCAAAATAGTAAAGCAATTAAGGATGTGCCTAAATACTTTTAAATGACATTATGTGTTCTCTGCTAGGTCATAGCCACAGTGGTGCAAATATATCATATATTCTTGTCTCAAGGCATGGGGATTTACAGAAAGTAACATAGCTGAAATTCTCCTGGATTTGAATTCACAAAACCAAACAGAACCTGACTAGAAGCAGTGTAGAGATAAAGCTCCTGTTTAAAACAACCTCCAAACAACATCCTCCATCTCCAAAGATTTTCACTGCTGTCACACATATATACTGTCAAAAAAAGGAGTTGATCACATCTACTTTATGCTTTTACAACTTAAAATCCTTTTGCTACACCATTAGTCGGCTGTAACTTTTCTCAATTTTTAAATGACTTGGAAACTTACCCATATAGGGTTTTGTGCCAGCCATAGAAGAAGCTTTTTCTGAGCCTTTCACTATTGTTGCTATGTTAAAGTCGGTGATATGAACGTGTCCTGCAATTACACAAAGTAAAAACAGAAGTTAAAATAGCGCATCATACAAATATTCCTCTCTTTATCTAACATTTAAATGATAATGGAAAGAAACATAATTGGAAAGATCTGTAACATTAATAGAAATTTAATATTAAAAGTTACTCTTAACTAGAAAAATCAAATTGGGGGCAAAGTGATGCAATGCTCTTCTTGTGTAGTTGCACCCACTACCTGTTTGCAGGTACCTGCTGAACTGTTTTTGCTGATCACCCCTGACTCTTCTCCTGCCATGAACAAAGTTGAGAAGTGGGCCCACAAGAACCTCATGAAGTTCAGCAAGTCCAAGTGCAAGGTACTGCACCTGGGTGGGGGCAATGTCAGACATGAGCACACGCTGGGAGACTCACTGAGAGCAGCCCTGCGGGGAAGAACCTGGGGGGTTCTCGCGGATGAAAACCTGGACATGTCACAGCAGTGTGCACTTGCAGCCCAGGAGGTCAAGCCTGTCCTGGGCTGCATCAAAAGAGGCACAGCCAGCAGGCTGGGGGAGGTGATTCCTCTCTCTCTTACCTTGTGAGACCCCACCTGGAGCGTGGTGAGACACTGGAAGAGGTTGCTCAGAGAAGCTGTGGATGGCCCATCCCTGCAAGTGTTCAAGGCCAGGTTGGATGGGGCTCTGAGCAACCTGGTCTAACAGCAGGGAGGTTAGAACTAGATGATCTCGAAGATCCCTTCCAACCTTAATCATTCTGTTATTCTATGATTCTCTCTGTCTTCTCAAAACAGTAAGGAACACGCAGAAGCAGAATGTGAAGCTATGTGCGAAATTTGCCTCTTCTTATCTCCAGCTACAGCCACCCCTCACATCTCAGGTACTTGTGACACTGTCTATAACTGCATCCACTACAGGTTACCATCAGCCTGACTTTTTCTGAGTGTTCTCAGGGCAAAGAGGGAGGTGAGAAGAGAAATGGTATTTTTATCACACAATTACTATAAAATTGGATCCATAGCAGCAGAAGACGTGTATGTAACAGGAGCAGGTCCCAAATGATCACTCATTTGACAGCAGGTGGCAAGATGAACAATAAGTGGCAGAAGTCAGCCTGAGAATGTGCTGCCTGACCAGCCAGACAGACAATTTAAACTCAGCTAATCAGGCTATATGGCTCAAGCCTTCTATTATTTTTTTCCTGGGATAGTTTATGATAAGCATAGGTTCAATTGCTCCACTACAGTGAAGTAACAGTCGTGAATCCTGGTTTGTCACAGACAGGTAAACTGAATAGAAATTCAGCTTGAAAATCTGTGGAGTTTTAATTTGACAAGTGTTCTGTTAGGTTTTGCGTCTTTGCTCAAAGACTAGTGTTGTGGAGTGATGCAGATACCATCCTCTCTGTGATTACATCTGGCAATGCCATGGAGGACAGGGGTAGGTACTCCCTTCCCCGTCTTAGCTCTGCACTCAGATCAGGATTAATATATCACGTGTTGAAATAGACTCCTGAGCGACAAATTTGTGTGGGGTTTTTTTTAATCAAGGTCTCAGTCTCATTCAATCCACAGAATGGATCAGGGTTTGGGCACCTGGTGGGAGATGGGGGCATGGAGAGGGGCTGTGTGTGTGGCCAGGGCCAGAGCAGGGATGAACCCCCTGTGCCTGTGGGCAGTGGAGGAGGGCTGGAGGTGTGTTGAGGTGGAGCTCTGCCTGCCTATGCACACCACTGAATGATTTCAACTCTTGTAAGCCTAAGGACTTAGGGGTTTTGGGTGGGTTTTGTTTGTTTGTGTTTTGTTTCAGTTTGGTTTGGTTTGTTTTGGTTTTTTTAAGTTTTTCATTCCTGGTGTGGATATTTCAAGAGACAATTAGACCCCAGTTCTCTATGGAGAGTCTTTCTAATCAGCCTCTAAGACAAGTTTCTACTGCAACTCTTGCACATAGGAAAAGGGAAGGTTGCTATTGCTGCCATGAATACGCCAGGATCCCACCTGCTTCACACTGTTTGCAAAATTTCTGTTCGTGGGGACTTTTTGCCATCTGAGCTTCACACCTTGTAGTTGATGTCTGTTTCTGGATACGATTGTGAACAACTAAATGTCAAAACCAAGTCTGTACCCTGGTATAATATTGCACTAAGCAGAACATCAGCGTCACTTGGATTAGCTCTTATGAACAGTGAAGCAGAGCAGTGCACAACAGATTCAGCGGACCTAACTAAATTCAAGTTAGTCCAGGGAAAGAGCTCATTGCTTAATCCTTGGAGCTGCATGGCCCCATATATAATAAGATGAGGGTAGAGAGAAGGGAAGAAAAAGCAAATAACCACATTCCTTTGACTCTCTGCAGTGTGGCTTTTTCAAAACATCTCAGACTGCAGAGTTCACATGCACCAACACATACATTTGAAGAAGAAAGCATCTCAGTGGAAATTGTTTTAAAATTACATTCCTTCAGTCAGCTTCCAGTTAAGGCTTTAACTGCCCACAGAACAGTGTATGACTTTGGAAAGCTTTATGCGATGTGACTTTTATGTCTCACTTTTCAACAGGGCCTGAAATTGCAGTATCTGAGGTAAACAGCAAATGATCTGTGTTTGGATTTAATTTTTGAGCAAATCATAATGACAATTAGAACAAGTCCTGAAAGCTGGCTGGGGCTAGCTGACTAACATTCAGCAGAGGAAAATGTACATGACTTCAAACCTCATTGAATTTCTCAGAGTCTGAAACCAAAGGGGTGAATGTGATGTTGGAGAGAAGAAATATTATACTGGAGTTAATTCCATCTACTCAGCATGCACCAGAGCTGATTGTAAATCTCAGAACAGTAACATTTTGAAGTACAGTCAAATCTGATTTGCTCTCAGAAAGTCAAACCCTATGAAGAATTTAAAAAGCCTCTCTGGGTTCATCTATGTGAGAACATACAGATGAGAGCCTAAGCTGGTACCCACCTGAACTTGGCATGACTTGGCAGTCTGACACTTATCATTAGGGAGATTGGTAGAAATTGCATGGCTGTAGATGGGTTCAGCAAAGCTGTGCATTTCAAAAAGTTAGGCTGTTGAATGGCCATGCAGGCATGTAAAAGTTTCAGACACCCTTTCAAAGTCTAGACAGCTTCAGGTGAATGAATTATGCTGGAACCTTTTGTCTTATTAATCAGCATTGGAGGGTTAAATAAGATAGAGTCCATGCAAATTGTCTCACAGACATCAGTATACAGCAATAATATTTTGAATTCTGGTATCCAGAAGTTAATATTGAGATTCCAATTATGTATTTGTGGGTAGGTTTTAATGCCAAGATTGCTCATTGACTACATCTTTCAATTTTGCTGAGAGTTTTCAAATGAGGGCTGAATTGTATTTGAGGAAATAAAGTTTTAAGGAAAACTTTGATGATCACAAACCAATATAATAATATATAATAAGGCACAAATGAATGCCAACTTCAATTACTTTCGCTCACTCATAAGTGAAATGATTTTACTGAGTAAAATTATCACAATCAGATGCAAAAATCTATCTAAGAAACCCCCAAAACCCAAAACATGTGAATAGCCCTGTTAAGTTTAAGAGTGAAATATTAGGTCTGTGATTTCAGTATGGACAGCCATCAGGAGACAGTTTCAAGACTAGAAATAGCAATCATCCAGTGAAATTAGCAAGTAGCACCTTCAAAATTAACAACTAGGTAGTAAGTCTTCACACAACTTGTATTTAAGCTAAGGACCTTAACACAAGATGTTAAGGATGCTAAAAGTTCTCTTCACTCAAGAAAGCACCACAAAAGATCTTGGAAAAGGTCACTGAAAGCTGTTAAATGTGTGAAACCATGAGCCAAGAAATGCTTCAGTCACAAAAAGCTGGAGGTTGGGTGAGTACATGGGGAAAGTACCACAAAAACTAGTCTCTTTTTATATCCTGCTCTGTCATTCACTTTTTGGAGAGTCCTGGAGATAAGAAACTCGATTAGACAGGTCTTTGATCCAGTGTGGTTGCTCTTCTGCCCTGAAAGTCTGCATATCTGTAACTTTATGTATGGCAAGAGAGAGAGGGGCAAAACATCTCCCTAATAGGGAGACATTAAAAAAGCTGAGGGTCTTCTGCTGACAGGAGGGTGCTGAAGGAGTTTTTGAATATCTGAAATCTTGTGATTGTAAGTTGTTATTCATCAAATCCTGGAATTCTAGAAGATTTTTCATTTTTTGAGAGAAGAACATTTAAAAGCATATTAAAGAAAACACTTTTCTTTCATGAAGGATATTTGTTGCTCCAGGAGGTTGTAGAGGCCAATGCCAGCTGCAGCTTCAAGAGGCAGCAAACAAACTCATTGACAAGAATTCCTTTATATTCTAAATGGAATATGCAAAGATGCTCTAATATCCTACCACAAAACATTTTGGGTGATAGGCAGCACTGAAGCATTTGATGGCAAAGTGGCAAAAGGCATGTTCCACTTAAAATAATTCCTCTTGCCATCAGTTGCAACAAAATGCTGGCCAAGGTGTTGGATCTGACCTAGCAGGGAGTCCTTCCTCAGTAAACCACGCAAGCACCTTGCTGCATCTCATGAAACAATGTAGTGGAAAACTTGCCTGAGAGGAATTGTAACCCTTGCAGAATTTTTTGTAAACAGATTGTAAAGATGATGTGATCACTTAGTACAAGGCTAAGCCTGGATGCAAAAGTAGAGCATGTAACTTCTGCAGAACCACCAGAAATGTTAATTTCAATGGTGCCACCAAATAGCTATAGAAATAACACTATCATTTCTTTAAAAAGTCAATTTACTGATCTATTTGCCACTGCTTGTTTTTCTGCATTTAAGAAATTCTACATCTCTTTAGACATCGTAGTTACTAGATCACGCAAACTTTTAAAGATATATTTAATTTCTTTGATATTTCAGGAAAAAATACAACATGGACCAGACTTAGTAGATTCCAGATCTAAATGCTGTCACTTCAGTTATGTTGTTCTAAACCATTGAAATGAAAGGAGTAGAAGAGGAAGCAGAATTCTGCCATTAAAAGAATTCTAAAATGCTTTTCTCTGTACAATACAATAGTAATAGCTCTTCTGAAACACTAGGTAGTCCCTTCAGCTGTCACTAGAATAATTCTGTTTCAGATATATGTTAGCAGAACAGAGTACTACTACTAAATTTAGAGATTAGTGTTAGTCATAAGACGAAGAGCTTTCTGGGAAAGCTGAGAAAGCAACATAAAGAAAAAGGAGCTTTATTGACTGAACAAATTTCCTTAGAGGGTCTGATTCTGGTTCAGAGAATGAACCCTGAAACCGTCCCTACTTTCTCTCCTCAGAGGTAGGATGTGGAATCTCTCCGGGAGACCATGCAATCACCCTCTGATAGGGGCTGAACATTATTTTTAATGGCTAGTTATCCCATTCTCATGTACCACTATGCTTTTCAGGATCATCAAACATTTATTTCCACTGATGCATCAGAACATGTGATCAGCAGTGCTGAGATGTGGCTTTGATGAAAAGTATATGGAAAAATTCAGACTTCCTCTGCCAGAATGATTTTGAATATGTTGTATATGTTTTCGTGTTGTCTTTTTTTTTTTTAATTTGTAAATTAGATGGATCATCTTTAAGAAAAATCTTCTGTTTTCATTACTTCTGTATTCCTGAGGTATGTTCCCTAAGCCACACAGATAAATTATAGTGAAACGAGTTTTAATGAGCACAAATATCTATAACATATATTCTTGGTATATGTTCTGTAAGTCAGCCAATTTAACTGCTTGAAGATGTAAGGCAATGTGAATGGCATAACACTAAATTTTGTCTTCAGCCAGAATAGGTTTCTTCAGTGAGGCCAAAGAAATGTAAGTCACTGAGACAAAGTCTCAGTCAGAAATGTTGTGCACATCCAATTACATGATACTTTGTGTAAGCATAATTTGTTTAATGAACTGTAAGAAAGACCTAGGGGTAAAGTCAAGCGTAGAAGAAACTGTTGTGCCATCTTAGAGGCCACAGGCTAAAATACAGTTCCTTCCTGTGCACCTGGTTAGGCTCATATTAGGTGAATTTGTTCTGCTTACTCTGCAGCCAAACATATTTGTGGTGCATATATTCAGCACATTTTACCATTATGTGAAATCTGATGATTTTGTTAAAATGATGTTACTATGTTGCAGCTTAATCAGAGCTGTTAGGGATTTCAAGAATAGCTTTCTTCTTGCAAAAGAACTTCACTGCTGTAAGGTAAGCCTGAGGTAATTAGAATAGGGCACACATTTGTCCTACTGGTACCACCACATTTAGTGAGTTGAAGTGTATAGACCCTTTACAGGCTTCAGGGAATTCCTTCCCCCAGCCACATGACAGGTCTTTGAACCAGTTTGAACCCATGAATTGATTACTTCTACTGACAAAGATTTGAGTGCATGTCTGGAGAAGTCTGTTGTTTCACCACTTGTCTGCAGGTGTGCTATGAGGGAGCAGTATTCTGCTGCTTTGCAGAAAAGAGGCCATCCATCCCGAAATTTCCAAGCTGCCTGCAGATAACTTTGTTGCTGAACAGTTTGTAATAAACAAAAAAACCCTTCATTTTGCATCGTAGTGCTCATTCTGGTGCAGGTTCTTCTCTGTGATGCTTGAATCTCCATAGGAAAGCTCTCACAAGAGACTGGTTTTGTGCACTAATTGACCTTGATGAGGGACAAGGAGAGATAAAGGTGGCTGTGCTTTGAAGGCTGTCAATCAGAGATTTAACATACTCATTTTGTGTTGCTGTTGACATCTTTAATTCATCAGGACTTAAGGGCAAGATATTTCTATTTCATACTTGTTTGCTGATACTAGAGTCTTAGGAACATTAACACTTATGGGTCTAAAACACTAAATTGCTGAAGTTCTAGGTGGTTTAAAACTCCAATGTTACTTAGCTTTATTAGCTTTCATGTTCCTGGGAACAAACTTCAGCTGTACAGAATGTTACCTCTTTAATCAACTTTAACTTTTATACCCAGTAGTTCTGCAAGGGATTTTGAAACACAATGCCACTGTTGGCATAATTTCAATATTATAGTTTCTCAGAGATTATCTGCTTTTAATCAGTTTCTGAAGTAAACAAAGCACGAGTCTTTCCCGCAGTAGCAAACACACGTCTCCTTTTTCCATTTAGTCTTTTTCCTGTATGTATTTCTGTTCTAATTGAGACGAGGCCCTCTTTACCTGTATTTCTCATGTTTTCCCTATGAACAATTGCAAGAAGACACATGACATTTTACCTAAATACTTCCTAGAGAGAGTATATGTTTAAAATTTAAGTTTAAAGAAATCGGCTGCTTTTTTTTTTCATACCATGTCTTTTATCTTTGAGAACATGGAATCAGTAGTAAGAGTTCAAAGCTGTTTATTGTTATCTGTTCTTTTTTATGCTATTTAAGCCAGAACTACACATAGAGACACACAAATTTTGCAGTCAAATTTCCAAAATCCCTATCTAGATTTTAGAAAGTTAATTTTAGATATCTACATAAGAAATCATTTTCTATGTGGAATTTCCTAGACCTTCAGGAGTTCTAAAAGAGGAAATAAAATGCTTGGTACTGTTCTACTGGTAAGCACCTAAAAAGGGGTTATGGTGATTCACAGAATCCTGTTGATAAAATACTAAGTTCTTTTTATCAAGTGTCCCTGCTGATCTCAATTCATATTAAATTCCTTTGTTTTCAGACCTTGAAAGCTTCTGATCTGCACATTTCTTTGGCAGTAGGAGGGAAAACTACAAAATCCACAAGGTGTTCTGAGGGAGCTTTCTGAAAAAGTCCAGATTTAGGTGGGAATTCAACATCTGAGGTTGATTTACAAAGCATGTCATTAGCATGCCACTGAGATCTCAGGAATTTGAGATTCTGAGAGAAAGCAGTCAATATTCACTTACCATGTTCATCCAACAGTATGTTGTCAGGTTTGATGTCCCTGGAAAATAAAGAAAGGAAAGCATTACATTTTGTACCCAAAGGAAATCTGCAATTTTAAAGTTTTCCCCATTTGGGTATGAGGACTAAGTCACTTAAATCATTAGAAAACCAATGAAAACCATATAATACATAAAGGCAAATGATTTTTATCTACATTTTTTTGCTGCCCTGAGAAAACATGCATACTAAAGAAGGTCTCTAGGTTTCCATTTATTGTGGTTTTGTTTTCATATGGTTAGCATTGACATGGATCTGGTTTTCAAGATTATGTGCTTTATTCTTTATAGCAGCAGTAAAAATGAGAAGGCAGATTTGCATCTAGAAGGTGCCTGATTGCTTCAGGGACTCCACATTTGACAGAAATCATTTAATTGGAAACATAGGTGGTTTACCCTCTCTGCCAGACCCCGCTAATCTGCTATGCATGGTCACTCACGTACTGCAGAGTCCCGTGAGCTGTCTTGTGCTAACTGGGTATGTCCAGCAGCTCTGCTTTTACCCCCAAATCCCCATTTGGCTGTCTGTAACCAAGTACCATGCTGGGGAAAGGAGCAGGGATAAGGGAAGATGGACAAAATGACACGTTGAAGCATCAGCTCAACTCCATCATTCTTGGCACAAGAGAACAATATTGCCCTAGAGAGTTGCACTTTCAGGATTATTTTCTGTTGACCTAAGTTCATGCTGCTGTGAGGAGGGATGGAAACAACTTTTCCCCACCACAGTCGGGCATACCCACCTTCTTCCTTGGTCCAAAATTATTGCCATTGGTGTGGACCTGTTCAGGGAAAATTCATCTCTTTGCTGTGCCAGCTGGATGCGGCCCTGGTTTGCCTCACCCCGGGCTTGGTAAGCGTGGCGCTGCACCATTGTGTGGCACTGCCTTGTCACTGGCAGTTTGCACTTCATGCACTTCTGAAACTGTTTGTTCTTGGTGGGGCACTGCCAGAGTGGCAGAGGCGTCTGTCTACCTTGAGCAACAATTTTGCCCCTTAGGCTGAATTTTCCACTGATTTCAAAAGACAAGGAACCATAAACTGGCAAAATAAGCTCTTGAATGTCTGCAAATGAACTCCAAAAACTTCCACCTCTGTAATCTCTTTTAGATACGGGATGGCTTGATCACTCCAATTTCATCATTTCCTAGGAAAGTTTTTTCACAACATGCCCATAAATGGAATAATCAAAAAAGTGAAATGTTGCAAAAGGAACATGTGTTACACCAGGATTTTTTTTTCCAAATTTAAAGTAGAGAAGGACTTTTAAAGTAAACATTATACAGGAATAAGACAACAATAGCAATTATAATACGTATATTGCTTGCATGATATGAGCTCAGTCATCACCTAAATTTTTATTGACAGAAGAAGGAACCCTACACTTTCCTTAGCATTCTGGATTGCACACTTTCTAGCCCTTGCCAAGAATCATATGAAATTACGAAGTATTCTGAGATTATTTCTTATAATTTGGGTAGTGACAGCTGGGGAAACACAGGATAAGTAAGAAATCAGTTTGGATAATTCTCTGCACGTTTGGAAATAATGTAGAATGCATACATAAATATATATATATGTCTGTGTAAGGAAGAGGATCTTATTACGAATAACAATCTGGAATGGAAATTTAAAGTTATACCAACATTTCGGTGTGAAATACTGTCTTTCTTCTGCACAACTTACAGGCTACCTACAATTGTCTGATTCAGCAGCAGTTCTAGTTTTATGTGTACTAAAAGGAAACATCTGTCCTAGAGCCTATTTCACTCAAAATCGTCCAGACTGAGTTCTGTCTTTCCTGCCCCCTGTAATCACTTGGCGTATCATTTATCATATCATAATCTTTCCTTCCCTGACTTCGTATGAGTGAAACTGTGAGACAAACTGCAGGAATAAATATCTTTGTTTATATTATAAAACATGGTTGTGTTTTGTTTGAATTTGGAATTTTGTGTTTTGTTGAGTTTGGTTGAATTATCATTGGAGATTCTATGCAATTCTAAATGTAATGTTATATCTAATCTCTCATTTGATGAAACAGTTTTTGAAAGAGCTATTGCTCAGATGGTATCTATATTTGCTAGTGACAAAATGGTCTTTGATTTCTGATAACTGTTTTGTGATAAGAGTTGGAATTGTTATTTCCTGTTAAATAGTCTTTGTGGTTGATCCACGACTTGAAAATACAGCAATAACTTTCCATGGAAGTAAATAAGTAAGTAGGTCATAATTTTGATAGCTGAATTAAATATTTTAAGCTTTGTCTTCACAAATTTTAAGAAGCACAAACTGACTCTGCACTTCTCATGTGGGTGGAAAAATAGGGGGTCATACACCAGTACATTTGCATCTTCTTGTGGCTTCCTAAAATCAGTGATACATTCAGCATCACTCCAAACTCTTTTCCCCAGTTTAAGAAAATTAAGAATTAGAATTATACAGTCATTAGCCCTTCACCAAGAATAAAACTGATCAAAAGGAGAAATTAATCTTTATTGTTATACACATAGCTACTGCCATGTGTACAACAATACAGCACCCAGGGATTGCTCATTACAAGACGGTGCCTTTTAGATCTTCTTATTTAAGAAGATCAGTTCAAACAATTTGAATATCTGCTATGGTATTGCATCATTAAACAGACTCTACATTTTATAGCCACAAAAGACATTGACAATTCCACTTGACAACTGCATGTATCATCAAATATATTCTTTATTCAGTTTGTGTCTGTAATGTTTAGAAAGTTGAGTGGTAAAATTAGATTTGTGCTTATCTTTCCATCACTAAATCAGGCAGTGGCTGATACTTGATACAGATGTGCACAAACCATAAACACTTTTCCACCCAAGGGATGTTGCCCACTGTTGGCTTTGCTCATATTGCTCAGAGGCAGGATGTAGCTGGGGGCAGGCACCACAGGGTGTACGGCCTTGCACACAGCAGCGCAACCCCTCAGTTCCTGAGGCAACCCGATAGGCTCATAACCCTGCCTCAGACCTCACACAGGCTACTTTAAAGTGCTTTCACAGCAAGTATAAGTCGTGGGCTATCTTAAGCCAGAAGGTAAACCAGTTTCTCGAGTAAGACACTGCTGTTTTGGGGTCACATGCCTGGACACGCGCGAGATGCACAGATTCACACAGCACGTGAGAAGGACAAGCACAGGGTCACCGTGCACAGCGTGCCTTCCAGCAGCTCTCTGCTGTGTGCACTGAAAGCTCTGCTCTCCAGAGGTAGCTTGTTGAAAGCTCTAAAGACTGCAGAGGAGCAAAGGCACTGCTCTGCCCTTGCACTGACCGCTGCCAGCCAGCTGCAGGGCAGAGAGGGTTCAACGGGGTGGAAGGCAAGACTTGGCAGGTCCAGGTGCATTGCAAGTTACTGGATATATTCAGATCTGAGGGCTTCTTGAGTCTGTTATATTTAGCTCCTCTAGATAAATACTCTAATTAAATTCACTAAAACACTGTTTTAGTGCATTTGAAAGATAAAGCAGTTTAAATTTAAACATATTATGTAAGTGAAATTCTGTTTTGATTACAGATCAATTTTTTCTGAAAAAAATTTCCCATTAGCAAGCACGTTCAAGCAGTAGGATGTGAAATTCAGCACCTTAAATTCAGGGTTTTCCTGTTATACATATCCCTAGCTAAGAGAATTAATTGAAACACTCATTTCATAATCCAAGTACTTTGAACCAGCTCATAAGAGAAATTGAAGGACTTTTGCAAGGAGCACACTCACCATGGTTTGGATTCAGAAGTACCCTGGGCTTCTCTCTGACCATTGATCAGGCAATGACCAGCAGAGCTACAGAAGCATCCTTGACACTGATTTCATAAATACAATTTTCTTGGTCCGCACCAGTACTACTCCGACTGTTTTTATATGCAGAAAATTCAGAACAACATAGAAATGAGAGTAGAGAAACCTTCAAAGTCTTCTGCTCAGTGACAGAGACATGGCATAACTAATATAAAAGCTGGCTCAAGAAACTCAAAGGTGCGAACAATTCAGAAAAAACCGGAAAAAATCCACAATTTAATTGCCACTTGTTGATATTGCCTGTGAAATCATTTCTAGATTTCTTCAATTGCCTTAGCTACAAATGTCAAAATGAAGCTGCCTGAAGGATGAAGGTTGAGTAAGAATCTGCTATTATAATTTCCAAGTAGGAAAGAATGATTAATAATCTACTTGTATCTTCTGTAATATTTAGGCTGAGTGTGCCATTCTTGAAGATTTTCTCTCTTCACAGAGGAAAACCACGCATGTGGCTCAACTCATGTTCACTGCATATGCCAGTCAGTGTCCTCCCTGGAAAGGTTCACAGTGTTAATAAAGGACTTAGGTTCAAGAATCTGCAGTTTTAATTACCTGTTCCATCAGTTTCTTTCTGATGTTACTAAGTAGAAGCATGTTCCTAAATCAAGAGGTGGAGAAGTCATGCAGTCTTCATCGCTATTGGTTTTCAAGATCTGACTGGATAAATCCCAAATAACCTGTTCTGATCTGAAGGCTGACCCCGCTTTGGGAAGATCATTATACTGGAGGCCTCTGGAGGTCCTTTCCACCCCGAATTAGTCTGAGTCTATGAAAAATAATGTATCCAAGTTCAAAGACTGTAATACGTACTCCCCCTCCTTTTGACTACAAGGAAGTTCATGAAAGATTGAAGAAACCTGTGAGAGTACTGTATACGTGGAATTTAGTGAGTCTTTGATACAATCCATAGCATTTGGGAGCTAGTGAGAGATTTCACCTCTTAAATTCTGTCATGGGGCTTGAATGCTCATGAAGAAAATAGTAGGAATAAATATCCTATCTTCATCTTGAAATGAGGTTAAAATTGAAATGCCCTGCAGTTCAGCACTGGAGATGTGTAACACAATATTTATTAACTATGTAAGTGGTAAAAGAATGAGGATTATATCACCTGAAGAGGACTCTGAGAAATCTCAGTAGGAATGACCAAATCTAGATGACTGTATTGCCAGTGTCAGATAAAATGACAGGAATTGTGTATATACATCAAAAGGGGAGAATCTGAATTGCTCATCTAGATTAATGACCATAAATAACCTTCCAGAGGTCACACTTTTGTGTCCCTTGTGTAGACTAAATAGTTATAGAAAAGAAGACTGAGAAAAATGTGATGTTGCCATTTGCTCTAAAGCTTGAAATTCAGGACAATCTCAAAAAAAGTTTCATGTGATATGAACAATCAGGACTTCGTAACTTTTTGTCTCTATTTTATTGACTGGACTTGAAACATTCATCTACAAAAGAAAGGAGTATCTATGGTGAATTCAACCATGAATTGCTCAGTTTCCTCGAGAAAAAATTGATGGCTTGTTCATTGGTTACCACTTCACACTGATAACAACTAATTCTAAGTAGGTTACAGAAAATTATTGAAAAAAAGATGCTATGCAGTAATTTAAAATAAAGTAGGTCCTTTAGGCAATATAATTTCTTGGGATCTGTAAGAAAACAGTCAAAAAAGTAAAGATCTAGGCTAAACAAAAAAAAATTCCTTGTGAGTAAGGAACAAATAGATTAGATTGCTTAGTTAACAGCAGAGACCTGCAAGATGTGATGTGACAAATAATAGTATCTATGTGGTCAGCAAAATTCCTCTATTTGCTTTTGGAACATGAATGTGGATTCATATTCCATAAAACCAAAGTGAACTAAACAAACAGGGTTTTATTTACACAACTGAGAGTTAAACTCAAATTGATCACTACAGAGGCTTTAGCAAAGATTTAGCCATTGATGTAAATAACAGAACTACCAGCTAGAGTTCCTCCAGCTGAGATTAATTGATTTAGGAAAGCACTTCTACAGCAAATACCGACACTGTCTAACTGTCGTGGGTTGACAGGTTTCTAGGTGAATTTCACCCTGCCAGGTCCTGTGGAGTGGCAGGGTGTCGTGGGCCAATGACATTTAAGGTACGCCCTCTGCAAGATACAGTATTTAAGGAGCTGGACACGGGGAACTTCCTCTTTGGCTTCCGGCGTTCCAACAGGTAACAGGGGACTGGGGAGGGGGTTTCTTGCCAGATTAGGCCTTCGGGCCTGCCTGGCTGCCCCCCCCCCTCTCCTCCGGCTCCCCGAGGGCCGGGCCTGGCCCCCTTTTACCATCTGCCGGGCCGAGCCTTTCCCCTCCCCT